>JAODAL010071005.1:0-15701 GCA_025379985.1 Phyllomedusa bahiana
AAAAAACCCCAAAAGGCAGGAAAAGGCATTTTATAGGCGGGTTAAAAGTCCCCCCAAGGCAGTATATGTCCCCCATAGGCAGGTTATAGGTAGGTATATGTCCTCATATTCAGGTAATAGGCAGGTATATGTCCCCATAAGCAGGTAATAGGCAGGTATATGTCCCTATAGGCAGGTAATAGGCAGGTTATAGGCAGGTATATGTCCCTATAGGCAGGTTATAGGCAGGTATATATCCCCATAGGCAGGTTATAGGCAGGTAAATATCCCTTATAGGCAGTTTCAGGCAGGTACAGGCAAGGTTTTAAAAGAAAAAAAATACAAACTTATATTCAAGTATATACGGTACAATTTTTTTTAACTCCCCCACCACCACCACCACCCATCTTGTGGTGGGAGTATACCGGTTGCTGTAAAGTTAGCAGTGCCCCAGTTTATAACTAGGAGGAAAGCAAGGAGCAGCAATGATTCTATTCACGGGCGGCTGGAGGTATGTGATGGTCTGCTTCTGGAGTGACTGTGAGCTGGTATTTTTAGGGTGGGAAGGGCCCAATAACCATGCACCTTCCCAAGCTGATAGTATCAAGCTGCAGCTGCTGTTTTTTCCTTGGTTGATTATGAAAAAGCGGGAGACGCATTGTAATTTTTTTTATATTATTTTTTTCTTTTAGCAAATGATAAAAATAAAACAATATGGAGTGTCCCTCTTCCCTTCCCTCTGATTTTTCATAACCAGCCAAGGTAAAACAAGGTAAAAGCTGCAGGCAGATTCTATAATGATGGGAAAATCCATAAATACTGACTTATTCCAACCATTAAAAAATTACAGTCCACATCCACCCAAGAAGCAGACTATCACATTAGAGAGAGAGTTCGCTTCTGATGGTAACCTGGCCCTTCCCAGTACCTCTTGTGCCCTGGGTACTGGGATAATAGTGGAAGAGGGTTAATATCCGCCTTGGGTGACAAGAAATACTACTGGCTGACACTAAGCTTCAGGAATAGTAATGGAGAGGTATCTGTCAGACACCTACATTACTAACACTGGAAAGAAACGATAAAGAAAAAAACACAGATGCAACAGAAAAAAAGTAATTTTATTTAAATAAACAATTCTCAACACCAGCTCTCGTTGACCAATTTATTAAAGAAATATATCCAGCGCTGGTAGGACATAGTCCAAAGTAAGAGAACCTATAGAGAAAAAGAAACACTACAAAAACATGACCGTACTAAGCTCTATTTCCTGCAACCCCTAAGGCCATGTTCACATGGCTTATTGACGGTGTAATTTTGGGACGGATTTCTCCCGCAATTACGCCGTGTGCTCCGGGGGCGGGGCGGAGGGCCTGGCAGCTCACGGCCCCATAGACATTCATTATCTCTATGAGACCTGTGGATTACCGTAATGACTGGGACGTATTTCAGCCGTATGTCGCGCAGTACGGCGCAAAATACGGAACAAAATCCGTCCCAAAATAAGCCGTGTGAACATGGCCTAAAGGTCATGGCTGCGGCTTATCTTTTATGGGTCCATAGGACGGAGTTCAGGCAGCACAATATGATCCTGGCAGTGAGGTTTCTGAAAAATTTGTGTAGTAAATTCTATAGAGACGAAACATGGCCAGGAGATGTCATCATTAGTGTTGAGCGATTTTTATCGACAAAGTTGAAATCGGCAAGGTTTTTATGGTGATCGAAATTTCCAGATCATGCGATAATTAAGGTTAAAATCTGAGCATCATCTATTAAGATCGCGCCTTTTTTTCGGCGCTTCCTGTAATTTTGGCGGCCAGCAAATCAGATTACAGAATAGAGCAGGGTGAGATGTGTGTGCGACGTCATGACTGGGATGTGTATGGTTGAGATTGGCTGGAAAAATCACATGACCTCGTTTTACATAGAACAGCGTTTCCTGTTTCAGCCTCAGTGTCCTCAGCGTCTCATAGGGATAGGACCTGCGCTCTGCCTGTGGCCAAACAGCTCAGCGAAATTAGTCTATTTCTGCACAGAGAAACCTCTACTATTAGCTGTGATCCTTCCAATTTAGTTATATGAGAGATTTGAAGATTTTATGTAGTTAGCTAGAGAATTTTAAAGCAGCATCTACCGCTGTAAATTCACGGCGGGGGGAGCAGGGAGGGGGGGCCCCCGCGGGCGAACACAGACAAGCTCTATCTATAAAGAACACTGGATAAAGTTCACCAAGACTTAGTGTAGACATTGTAGTGGAATATCTTTATTATTAACAGTTTGCTATTGAAATATTTCCTGGATATTGGGCAGCCTGAACTTATATTGGATACACATCATTTCTAGTAACTGCAGGTCTCTTTGTTAGGTGCAAAACTCCACTTTTATTATCATTATACATTTCAGATATGTGTTCATTTTAATTTTACCCATTAAACCTGTGACTGTTGATATATCCACCTTGCAGTTAATTACAATCCAGCAATCTTGTAGTCAGCACAGGTTGTTTGTTGCCAAAAATACCGTGTATCATACGAAAACATAACAGTTACGTGTTTTTTGACTTTTGCGCACCCAGCATTGTTCATTGACGCAGAATCCACGTAAATCTTAAAACAGCAATTCTATATTCACCACAGGTGAATTGAAAGGTGCAAAAAATACCGTTTATTATACCAAAACATAACAGTTACGTGTTTTTTGATTTTTGCACACCCAGGTTTGTTCATTGACGCAGCATCCACGTAAATCTTAAAACAGCAATTCTATATTCACCACAGGTGAATTGAAAGGTGCAAAAAATACCGTGTATCATACGAAAACATAACAGTTACGTGTTTTTTGACTTTTGCACACCCAGCATTGTTCATTGACGCAGCATCCACGTAAATCTTAAAACAGCAATTCTATATTCACAGGTGAATTGAAAGGTGCAAAAAATACCGTGTATCATACGAAAACATAACAGTTACGTGTTTTTTGACTAACAGTTACGTGTTTTTTTACTTTTGCACACCCAGCATTGTTCATTGACGCAGCATCCACGTAAATCTTAAAACAGCAATTCTATATTCACCACAGGTGAATTGAAAGGTGCAAAAAATACCGTTTATTATACCAAAACATAACAGATACGTGTTTTTTTGGACTTTTGCCCAGTCCAGATTTGTTGATAGACACCTTGCAGTTAAATTTGAATCCAGCAATTTTGTTTTGATTAGAGGGATTTGAGAATAGCTGTGATTTGCCATCTTTTAATAAGAGACTTTCCAAAACTATTCCATACCTTCTCAAATTTTTATATTTCTGAACATGGAGCGAAATGCAGGTGGTAAGCGAGCAAAGAGGGGGATAGCACATGGAGGTAGAGGTACGAGAGAAGGTGCTCCTTCCAGTGCTGGCGACAACACGCATGCCAGCGGATCGTCAGTTGCAGGACCGTCAGGCCTGTCATCGCTGGGTCAGGGCCCTGTGAATCTAAGTAACGAACATCGTCGCCAATCTGTCCTTCAGTGGTTAATGCAACCTGCATCTAGCAGTCTTACAACTCGTCCTCGCAGTCACGGCCACAAATGTCGTCATCATCAGCATCCGTCCAACATGAAGCAGCCCAAATGTCAACTCGTGTACCCACCACTGTGGATAATCCATTGTCTGCGGACCTCTTTGATGAAAAAATGCGGTTGGGGTCAGAAGGCATGTTAAAAGATCAAGAGGATGATTTAGTCTGCTCTGACGCCCAGTTACTGATGCCATCAGAGGAGGTGAAGGAAGCCAGTCAATCGGCAAAAATCCCGGGCGGTCGGCAACGCCTTGCAGTGCCCCTTGCTTGTAGCCCGCAGCTTCTGGATGCAGAAAGTCAGGACGACCAAGTCACTTGTGTTGATGATGATGATGACGACATTGCGGATCCATGGTGGTCTTTTCAGCAGAATTTGCTTGCGAGCGCTTCATCACTGGACGAGGAGGAAGACGATGGGTAGTGTCAGTACGGGTCCCGCCTCAAAAAGGGGAGGGCGGTCGCAGAAGTCCGCTGATATGATTCCACCAGCCACGGTCAGCGCAAACCCCGCTCCTCGCTTATCGCCGTCAAAAAGGTCCAGGACCTCTCAAGCCTGGGCCTTCTTTGACCAAGCCTCTGATTCACCCAGCGATGTCATATGCCGCCTTTGCCGTAAACGCATAAGTAGAGGCAAGAACCTTAAGTGGTTAACCACCACCAACATGTCTAGTTACATGCAGCGAATGCATGAGTTGAAATGAAGGGAACACTTGGCCAAAAAAGGCCAGACCGACGCCGGGCCTCCAACCATTGTCACACCCTCTGTCTCCGCCTCCTCTTCCTCCTCCGCCACCACCAAGCGTTCCTCAGCTGCCCATGTCTCTCAAAGTCATGATCAGGGATCAGCCTCCGCTTCAGCCTCCACCGTCGCCCGAGTACCACCAGCACCACCAGAGACCCATCCTACCCCTCACCTTTCCGCCAGTTTGACGACCTGCACGCCGCACAGCGGCCAGTCTAGCAGCTACCTTCTGTCTTCCAGGTTTGGGAACAGAAGAAACACTTTAACCCAAACCATCCCAAAGCCAAAAGCCTGAATGTCGGCATTGCCAGGCTTTTGGCCTTGGAAATGTTGCCTTTCCGTCTGGTGGACATAGATGGGTTCCGCCACGTCATGGCCCTCGCCTGCCCCCAATACCAGATGCCGAGCAGGCATTTCTTTGCCAGAAAAGCCGTCCCTGCCCTTGGCCAGCCACGTGTCATCTAAAATTTCAAGCGCGTTGTCTGCATCTGTGTCCGGAAAAGTCCATCTCACCACCGACACATGGACTAGTAAGCACGGCCAAGGCCGCTATATCTCTGTGACAGCTCACTGGGTGAGCTGGTGGATGTCTCTAGGGGTGACGGTGGCTCTCAGGCTCGGCGCACGCTCTTCAAAACCGCAGGGATGGTGCAGGGCTCTTTCCCCCAATGTCCTCTGGTGGCATCACGTGCCCAGAGACACCAGGCCGTGTTGAAATTAATCTGCCTTGGAGACCGTCCACACACAGGTCAGGAGCTGTGGACGGCTCTAAGCAACGAGACCGAGCGCTGCTGGGTGACAAGAACCATGTGGCCAGGCAAGGTGGTGTGCGATAACAGGCGAAATCTGCTGGCCGCCCTTAAGATCGGTAGGCTGGAGCACATCCCTTGCCTGGCACATGTCATGAACCTTGTCGTCCAGAAATTTCTAAAGAGCTATCCGGGTCACGACTGCCTGCTGAAGAAGGCTCGAGGTCTGAGTTCGCACTTCCGCCGTTCGCACCCTGCTTCGTCCCGCCTGGCTGCGTTGCAGCGTCAGCTCGGCCTCCCCGTCAACCGTCTCATTGTTGACGTGGCAACACGCTGGAATTCCACCTTCCACATGCTCCAGCGATTGTGGCAGCAGCGCAATGCCATTACGCAGTACGAAGTGACACATGGCCTGACAAGCAGCGGTGCGGACCTCGGGGTGTTGAACCACCGAGAGTGGAGGCAGGTGAAAGAGCTCTGCACCATCCTTGCCAGTTTTGAAGAAGCCACCAAAATGGACAGTGCGGACAATGCCCTTGTCAGCATGAGCATTGTGGTGATCTTAGTTTCTGGAACGATCGTTGGACACTCTGAAACAACAGGTCCCGCCAGCGACGGAGGAGAGATGACGACACAGATGCGGACACGGAGCCTTTCTCTCCGTCAAATCCACAAGGCCCGACAGTTTCACAATTTCATCGGTCTTCATTAGGCAGTGGTTCGGGTCCAGAGCTCGTGCAAGGTGGCCCATCATCTCTCATGGTGCATCATCTCAGGCAAGTCAGAGCTGTGTTAAAGCTGTGCCGGAGGCAGCGAGGAGGAGGAGGAGGAGGAAGTATTCCTAGACACCGATGTTACCGACGTCCCTGCCTTGGAAAGAAGGTTGGCGCGAATTTGAGGCGGAGGAGGAAGATGAGGAAGATCACATTGCTAGTGCCCCTCGACCCAGAGGCTTGGGAAATCAAGGCTCCATCTCTCACATGAGTGCTGGATGCTCCATTTCCTCCAACATGATCCTCGCATTAAGGCCAACAAAATGAACAACAGTTACTGGGTGGCCACCCTCCTGGATCCCCGGTACAAAACAAAAATCAGCACTTTCCTTCCACCCACCCAAATAGAGAGTAAAATGCAGGAAATGGAGACCTTGCTGATTGATCAACTGGAGACATCTGTTGCGTCTGCTACGTTCACCAAATGTCACTGTGGAACAACATCAGCGACGTGACAGCAGTAGAGTGCCAAGTAGGCGTAGCGGCAGCAGCAGGCAAGGTGGCGGAAGCCTAATGGGTGACCTCTGGCAATCTTTGTTTACCACCTCACCAACGCATGCAATGCAGGGCACACATCCAACACACAGAGATCAGCTTCAGATCATGGTGCACGACTATCTGCATCTCAACACCGATGTTTTTGCATGTGTTCCGGACCCAATAGCCTTCTGGGTATCCAAAATGGACGAATGGCCCGAGCTGGCTCGTCACGCCATAGAGGTGTTGTCCTGCCCAGCAGCCAACGACATATCTGAGCGGCGACCTTCAGCACAGCTGGAGGAGTCATTACAGACAAACGCATCCGGCTTTCCACAGATAATGTGGATCGTTTGACTTTCATCAAGATGAAACAGGCATGGATCTCTGATGATGTGTGGCCCCAATTGCCGAGGTCACCGATTAGTTTGCCGGCCTACGTCACATTCCTTTTCAAACAGAAATGGTCCTCTTGAAAACTTATGATTTAAAATGATCATTTCTTACTCCAATATTTATCCTCTTTTCCACAATACGTCACTTTTGCTGTGAGGAGACTGTAAAAGACAGCCCGCTTTCATGACAACACCGTATTCCATTTACTCACTTTATCTTAAGAAGTTTTTGCATTGTCAATGGTTTTGAGGTCATGTTGCTGTGAGATACAGCTATAATTATGGTCCTTTGGAACAGAAATGTGGCTTCTAAGTGGCATTTCTCCCTCACAATTTTTAATAGTGGCTGAGAAGTCATATTTAATAATTTTTTGGGGTCATGTAGCTGTGAGATACAGCAATAATCATGGTCCTTTGGAACAGAATTGTGGCTAATATGTGGCATTTCTCCCTCACAATTATAAACATTGGCTGTGAAGTCAAATTTATAATTTTTTGGGGTCATGTAGATGTGAGATACAGCAATAATCATGGTCCTTTGTAACAGAAATGTGGCTTGTAAGTGCATTCTCCTCAAAATTTTTAACAGTGGCTGAGAAGTCATTTTATAATTTTTTGGGTCATGCTGCTTTGAAATGCAGCAATACTACAGTCCTATTATAAAAAAATGTTGTTTTCTAACAGACATTTGTTCTCACAATTGACCAAAGTGGCTCAAGGTCATGCTTTGAATTTTTTGGGGGCATTTTGCTGTGACATGCAGCTATACTACAGGTTCCTATTCTAAAAAATGTTGTTTCTAACAGACATTTGTTCTCACAATTGTCCAAAGTGGCTCAAGGGTCATGCTTTGAATTTTTGGGGGCATTTTGCTGTGACATGCAGCTATACTACAGGTCCTATTCTAAAAAATGTTGTTTCTAACAGACATTTGTTCTTCACAATTGTCCAAAGTGGCTCAAGGGTCATGCTTTGAATTTTTGGGTTCATTTTGCTGTGACATGCAGCTATACTACAGGTCCTATTCTAAAAAATGTTGTTTCTAACAGACATTTGTTCTTCACAATTGTCCAAAGTGGCTCAAGTGTCATGCTTTGAATTTTTGGGGGCATTTTGCTGTGACATGCAGCTATACTACAGGTCCTATTCTAAAAAATGTTGTTTCTAACAGACATTTGTTCTTCACAATTGTCCAAAGTGGCTCAAGGGTCATGCTTTGAATTATTGGGGCAATTTGCTTTTACATGCAGCTATACTAAAGGTCCTATTCTAAAAAATGTGTTTCTAACAGACATTTGTTCTTCACAATTGTCAAGAGTGGCTCAAGGTGATGGTGCGGTCAGAAACAGGAATAGGTAGGACACTGTTAATGGACACATATTGCAAAATGACTTGTTTTTGCAAGATCTTTAACATAGCTATCAATCCCTGTATTGAGACAACCCATTTAATACAATGAAAAAAATAGAAACAAAGACATGGTGGGATTCCATCCTATTTTAAAAATGTGTTTTCTAGAATTAAACTACTAAAAAACTTGCATGTACAAAATAGCTGGTAAAAAAATTCCCCTGAATTGTACAAGGGAGGTACAGGAAAACTTGACCAGATGTAGGTTATTCAGAGGACATGGAGTATGGCGCACGGACAGAGAACAAAGTACAGAGACCATTTCCTCCAGCACGTTGAGTAAAATGAGAAAAAGAATGCCAAGCAAAAGGGCACCTTGGTGTAACAGGAGCGTTAACCACCAGTATTTCCAAGTGAAGCTCAATTGGTCCGCACTCATACGGAGGGGCAAGCGCTACCCAGGTCTTTACTGTGTACAGAGGAAGGCTGGAGTTCTCACACTTCCGCTTCCACACTCTGCTTCAGCACGACAGTTTTCGTTGCTGCGTCATCAGGGCATTTTAACCTGCGTGTTAATAGATGACGGACGCCAGCCTGGGCTCTCACCGCACCCACTGTAACTCCGCCCTGGGTCATGCTGTGTCAAAGGTCAGTTATTGTCAATGTCCAGTTCAACTTAAATGGTGGTTGAAAGACTCCTTTTTCCGTCACTTTGTAATCTGGGGGTCTTACAGGTTTAATGGTCATACTGTGGCCCAGGACAGGGACAGTATATGTCCAGTCCAACTAAAATGGTGGTTGAAAGACTCCTTTTTCTGGCACTTTTTAAACTGTGGGTCAGACAGGTTTAATGGTCATTCTGCGGTACAGGACGGATATAGTTAGTGTCCAGTTCAACTAAAATGGTGGTTGAAAGACTCCTTTTTGCGGCACTTTTAAATCTGGGAGTCATGCAGTTTTGGGGCTCATGCTGCGTTCCAGGACAGGGATATTCAATGTCCAGTTCAAGTAACATGATGGTTCAAATCATACTGCCTTCTGGCACTTTTTAATTTGTGGGTGATGCAGGTTTAAGGGTCAGGCTGTGGTACAAGACAGGGATAGTGAATGGTCTGTGACTTTTTTTCTGTGACTTTTATAACCTAAGTGTGTTGCCTAAGATGTAGCACGTATCCATTTGACTGTTGTGGATGTTAATTCAGCTTCTCCAGCCTTGTTTGGGTGTAATAATGAAGGTGTTGTTGCTCTCCCATAGACTTTAATGGTAATCGCTCATAATCGATGCTCACTATCGAAAAACCTTATCGATAGCGGCCGACTATCGACTATCGATCGATCTCGATAGCCAACGCAATCGCTCAACACTAGTCATCATGACAGTCTGGATCAGATAAGATGGAAAAGTAAATGACTACAGTCACAGAAGATGTCTCATGTGAATCACTGGCTGTAACTGCACTGTTATCATTTATACATCTTCAAAGCACCTGACTACAACTGGTAACTCCCCTATACGGTCATGGCAGGAGTATTGGTTGTAGTGGTAGTAGTATAATGGTTTATATTCAGAAACAGTATAGTGAGTATTATTCAGTCACTATGTGGTGATGATAAGATCACCGGGCAAAAAATTAGTCACCCTATTAAAAAGCACATATGAATCATTAAGCCTGAACAGCGCGCGCGTACAGGCTTAATGATTCGCGCTTACCTCAGTTAGACAGTTTGCTTCAAGCGGTAATTGTACATAAACATGGGTAAATGTAAGGATGTGAAAGAGTGGCAATTGTGTTTGGCCGTGCCCATGGCCATATGGTGAATGAAGTTGCTGGATTTGTTGGTGTTTCGCAGCAGACTTTTCAATGTGTCTACAAGCAGTGGTGTAATACAGGTGGCCACGAAACACGACGTTAGAATTGTGGTCGGAAAAGGATCCTGAGAGGGACCAGAGACGAGTTTCATGGCTTGTGGGTCAAAATTGCTTCCAAACCCGACAGGAACTGCTACAGTCAGTGAATGAAAATCCTTTCCAACCTGTTAGCAAGCGGACATTACAACGAGAACTGCATGCAATGAACATTTGGAGTCGTTCACCTCGCAAGAGGCCATTGCTCACACAGGCACATAAAGCTGCACGTCTTCAATGGGCTAGAAATCAGCGAACGTGGACAGTAGTTGTCTGGCGGACTGTAATGTAGTCTGAGGAATCACGTTTTTCCTTTTATTCCGATGACGCACATTGTTGAGTGCACCAAAGGCCAAATGAAGCATTTCATCCTGAATGTGTGCAAGGTCAAGTTCAATCCAGAGGTGGGTCTGTGATCTTTTAGGATTGTTTTTTGTTATTATGGATTTGGCCCGTCCACTGAGGGGACCACTAACATCTCGATTGGTCTGCAAAATCACCTGACTTTTACCCCATCGAAAATCTGTGGGACATGTTGGAACAGCGGGTAAAACGGCGACATCAGCATCCCCACAATTTGGTAGATTTGCGCAATCAACTTTTCAGCGAGTGGCTTAAACTGGATGCGACCTACCTGCAAAACCTTGTGGACTCGCTTCCTAACCAAATTCAGACGGTTATCAAGGCCAGAAGCGGAGTTACACAATATTAAATGATGATTTTCATGATTTCTTTAGGGGTGACTAATTTTTTGTCCGGTGAGCTTATATGGTGATGATGTGGTTGTTTTGTTTAGTATTTGTATAGTGATATCATTGATAATATTGGTCTTGGTATACTGGTTTGTGTAATAATAGTATGGTGATAATATTTGTTGCTTGTATAGCGATATTATGTGGTTACTGTATGACCATTATTTAGAGGCCTCATCCATAGAAAATTGTCTTTATAGCTATTTGTATGTATTTTTGTATATACAATTTATTATTGAACTGGGCTGGTGCCATTAGCCCTATTTGCCTGGGGCACTGAAATGCCTTATCCTTCCTCTGCAAGGATTTCTCTAACACTATAAAAACATACTGTTAGGTTAATCTGGAATTTAGATTGTGAGCTCTTTATAGAGCACTGCAGAATATAATGGTGCTATATAAGCAAATAAAATAATAATAATGACTAAAGCCACTTTTATTTCCAATAACAGTGCCATGTCTGTCTCTTCAGTTTCTATCTATCTAGGAAAGTGGAGGTACAACCCAGTTGGTCACCACTGCTTTAACAAAATCCAGGATTGTAATGTATTTGTTGCATATGTAGACAGATTTTCCATTGTGGTATATAGGAAAGTAAAGTGACAATCCTCATGAGAGTTGTTACGGTCATGGTGGCTGTCAAACAGATACAATTTAAAAAAATTGGAATGAGACACATAATTTCACTGTCTCGTAATGAAGTTCCCTTTTCTATGTTTCATCCTGCAAAATTTTGTCTTTGTTGATCCACTGGAATCAATAAATAGCATGACATGATTCATTTTGTTGTTTGTGTGCCAAACATAGCTAACATATCTCAGTAAATTGCTGTTTGCTGATTTCATATTTACCAAAGGAATCAGAGGTTAATAAAAGAGTTGCTGCAATAAGTAATTTGCTTAAAAGTTTTGATTAAGAAAAAGTGTTCAGTGCAGATTCAGCGCCAAAATCTTAATTATCCAAATTACGTATCTTGGTGCCTATTCTGTGTTTGGCCAGCCTTAGCTATATGCAATGCCACACTTGAGTGCTACGTTCTAAGTACAGATCCACTAAATAATTCATACCAAACAGTTATCAAATGACAACGCTACACAAAACCAAACTCCCAATGCTAATGATACCAATAATTCTACTAAGACCAAATATCGTCACATCACAACAACATATCCTAACCACATAATGGCTAAATAATACCACCACACCATGACCACATAGTGCCTGAATTTTACCACCACATATCATCACCACTCACTGGCTGAATAATACAGCCACCAAATGACCACATATCACCACTACATATTGACATAATAATAGCTCCATGCCATGACTGCATATCACCACCACATAGTAACTGAGTAATACTGCCACACCATGACCACATATCACTACAACATAGTGACTGAGTAATACAACCACATATCATCATCACATAATGGATGAATAACACAGCCACATCATGACAGCATCACCACCACATAGTGATTGAATACACCATACCATTACTGAATATAAAACATTATACTACGACCAATGCTGACCATATAATGGACGTAAATATCAGTTGTATGCAGGAACTCTGCTGATATATACAGTACCTTGCGAAAGTTTCTGGCCCCCTTGAACTTTTAAACCTTTTGCCACATTTCAGGCTTCAAACATAAATATATAACATTTTAATTTTTTTGTGAAGAATCAACAACAAGTGGGACACAATTGTGAAGTGGAATGAAATTTATTGGATAGTTTAAACTTTAGTAAAAAATAAAAAACTGAAAAGTGGGATGTGCCAAATTATTCGGTCCCCTTAAGTTAATACTTTGTAGCGCTACCTTTTGCTGCGATTACAGCTGCAATTCACTTGGGGTATGTTTCTATCAGTTTTGCACATCGAGAGACTGAAATTCTTGCCCATTCTCCTTGGAAAACAGCTCGAGCTCAGTGAGGTTGGAGGGAGAGCGTTTGTGAACAGCTGGAGCTCAGTGAGGTTGGATGGAGAGCGTTTGTGAACAGCAGTTTTCAGCTCTTTCCACAGATTCTCGATTGGATTCAGGTCTGGACTTCGACTTGGCCATTCTAACACCTGGATACGTTTATTTGTGAACCATTCAATTATAGATTTTGCCTTATGTTTGGGATCATTGTCTTGTTGGAAGATAAATCTCCGTCCCAGTCTCAGGTCTTTTGCAGACTCCAACAGGTTTTCTTCCAGAATGGTCCTGTATTTGGCTACATCCATCTTCCCATCAATTTTAACCATCTTCAGTGTCCCTGCTGTAGAAAAGCTCAAACCATGATGCTGCCCCCACCATGTGTGACAGTGAGGATGGTGTGTTCAGGGTGATTTGCTGTGTTGCTTTTATGCCAAACATATCGTTTTGCATTGTGGCCAAAAAGTTGGACCAGAGCACGTTCTTCCACACGATTGGTGTCTCCCACCAAACTTTAAATTTGCAAACTTTAAATTAGACTTTTTATGGATATCTTTGAGAAATGGCTTTCTTCTTGCCACTCTTCCATAAAGGCCAGATTTGTGCAGTGTACGACTGACTCTTCCACGTCAGCTGTAGATCTCTGCAGTTCATCCAGAGTTATCATGGGCCTCTTGGCTGCATCTCTGATCAGTCTTCTCCTTGTTTGAGATGAAAGTTTAGAGGGACGGTCGGGTCTTGGTAGATTATCAGTGGTCTGATACTCCTTCCATTTCAATATGATCGCTTACACAGTGCTCCTTGGGATGTTTAAAGTTTGGGAAATCTTTTAGTATCCAAATCCAGCTTTAAACTTCTCCACAACAGTATCATGGACCTGCCTAGTGGGTTCCTTGGTCTTCATGATGCTCTCTGAGCTTTGAACAGATCCCTGAGACTATCACAGAGCAGTTGCATTTATATGGAGACTTTATTACACACAGGTGGATTATTATTTAGGACAACATTTGATTATTAAGAGATCCTCACTGAACTTCTTGATTGAGTTTGCTGCACTGAAAGTAAAGGGGCCGAATAATATTGCACGTCCCACTTTTCAGTTTTTTATTTTTTACAAAAGTTTAAAATATCCAATAAATTTCATTCCACTTCAGTCTCACTTGTTGTTGATTCTTAACCAAAAATTTTAATTTTATATATTTATGTTTGTGGACTGAAATGAGGCAAAAGGTTGAAAAGTTCAAGGGGGCTGAATACTTTCGCAAAGCACTGTATGTGATTACTGTGCAGTTTCATTGAGTCATTCGCTTTCCTTTTTCTGCTACAAAGCAGGAGATTTCCCGGTCCTGGAGCTCCATGCAGGCAGCTGGACTTTGCTCAGAAAGTGGCCGATGCAAGGCTCCAGGAGGTCGGCCACCGATTGGGAGACTGCCCGATCTCGGAGCTCCATGCAGGCAGCGGGACTTTGCTCAGAAAGTGGATGACCTGAGGCTCCAGAAGGTCGTCCACAGATTGGGAGATTGCCTGGTCTCGGAGCTCCATGCAGGCAGCGGGACTTTGCAGGGCTCCAGGAAGTCGGCCACAGATGGGGAGAATCCCCGGTCCTGGAGCTCGGGACTTTGCTCCGAAAGTGGCCAATTCAGGGCTACAGGAGGTCGGCCGGAAAGTGGGACATTACCCGATCCCGGAGCTCCATGCAGGCAGCGGGACCTTGCTCAGAAAGTGGACGATGTAGGGCTCCAGAAGGTCAGCCGGAAAGTGGGACATTGCCCGGCCTAAGAGTTTCATGAAATGAGCAGGAACACTCTTCGGCAGCAGGGGAAACAGTGCTCAAGGCAGGGGTATGAGTGCTCATGGCAGGGGAATCTCAGCTCAGAGCAGTGGAGTCTGAGCTCAGGGCAGGTCAATCAATGCTCGAGGCAGGGGAATCAGTGCTCAAGGCAGTGGTTTTTGTGCTCAAGGGGGTCTTCCCTTTTTTCCCATAAGCCTGGAGAGATTTTTCCCCCTTCTTCATTCAGTGCAGAATGCTAAATTGACTTCTCCTGGTCGAGACTCGTCTCTGCAGCAGTTATTACACAAACATCTTAGAGTATGTTCACATGCAATACGTACTGATTCTGCCGCAATACGGCGGGTGATTTATTTAGAAGTATGCGCTGGCCAGCGTGTACTTCTAAAATACGGATGTGAGCCGGCCCCATTCACTTCTATCAGCACCGGTGCGTAAACACCTTGAAAAAGTGACATGTCACTCTATGAGAGCTATGAATTACCGCAGTTGCGGGGCGCATTTCGGCATTTGATGCCGTGTGAACATTAGGATCATCATTTTCCAGCACTTCCCTACCAATTCCCACCTGTGTACAAACTCCTCATCTATAGAGCCCTTAATGGTAAGGGTCAGAAGGTACATACAGTTGAAACCAGAAGTTTACATACACTATATAAAAAGACACATATGCATACATATATTTTTCTCATCTGACATGAAATCGGAATAAACTTTACCCATTTTAGGTCAATTAGGAACCAAAATTATTTGTATTTTCCAAATGCAGAATAATGAGAGAGAGAATTTTTTAAGGCATTTTTATTACTGTATATACTCGAGTATAAGCCGACCCGAATATAAGCCAAGGCACCTAATTTAGCCACAAAAAACTGGGAAAACTTATTGACTCGAGTATAAGCCTTGTAACGGGTATGGTGGATTCGCTGGACCACCGCAAGCGATGATGGCGTAAGCCACACCAGGGAGCGGAGTCTAAGTAGCCCCCGGTATTCACCAGAGCCAGCCGCAAAGCGGGATGGACTTGCTGCGGCGTGAGGCTACCAGGTCGCTACCCCTGACGTGACCTGCTTGCGATGGCGGCCGGGGTACTGCGTAGTACAGAATCAGAATCCGGAGGCGAAGTCGGGGACAGGCATAAGGTCAGGACTGGCGGCAGAGGTTCGTGGTCAGAGACAGGCAGAAGGTCAGGGCAGGCGGCAAACAGGCAAGGTCAGGAACGTAGCGGACGGACTGGTACACGGATAATCAGACAGGACTTCCAAGACTCTCTAGACAAGGTACGCACACCAACGAATGCCC
>JAODAL010071006.1:0-15701 GCA_025379985.1 Phyllomedusa bahiana
TGTTTGCGGCAGGGGCCCATGGTGGGGGGTGCGTGGCAGTGCCCCGGGGGGGGTGCTGTGGCATTTGCCCCTTGATGGGTCTGGGCATTTTCCCCTGCTGGGGGGTCTGCGGGCATTTGCCCCTGCGGGGGGGTTTGGGGGCATTTTCCCCGCGGGGGGTGCTGTGGCATGGGCCCCTGCTGGTGGTGCTGCAGCATTGCCCCTACTGGTGGTACTGGGGCAGTGCCCAGGGTGGTGGGTGCTGCGGGCTGTCCCCATGGTGGGGGTGCTGCGGCATTTGCCCCCTGGGGGGTGCTGTGGCTTTTTGCCCCGCTGGTGGTGCTTGGGCATTCCCCTGCGGTGGGTGCTGCAGCATTGCCCCACGGTGGGTACTGCGGCATGTGCCCATGGTGGTGGGTGCGGGGCATGTGCCCTGGTTTGGGGCTGGGGCATGTCCCGCTGGGGGGGGCCGCGCATTGCCCCGCTGGGGGGTGCCAAGGCATTGCCCCTGCGGGGGGTGCCAGGGCATTGCCCCTGCGGGGGGTTTCCAAGGCATTGCCCCTCTGGGGGGTGCTCAGCATGGCCCCACGGTGGGTACTGGGGCATGTGCCCATGGTGGGGGGTCTGCGGCATGTGCCCATGGGGGGTGCTGGGGCAGGGTCCCCTGCTGGTGGTGCCGGGGCATGTGCCCCTGCGGTGGGGCCGCGGCAGGTGCCCCTGCTGGTGGGTGCCGCGGCAGGTGCCCCTGCTGGTGGATGCCGGGGCAGGGCCCCTGCTGTGGTGCTGTGGCGGGTTTCCCCTGCGGGTGGGGTGTTTGTGGCATGTGCCCTTTTTGGTGGGTGGCTGCGGGCATGGTGCCCCTACTGGGGGTCTGGCGGCAGGGCCCTTTTTTGGGTGGGTGGCGGCATGTCCCCTACTGGTGGGTGCTGCGGCATGTGCCCTTATTGGGGGGTTTCTGCGGCCCATGTGCCCTTTTTTGGGTGGGGTGCGCGCAATGTGCCCCTGGTGGGGTGATGCAAAGACCAAGGCAAGCTAAAAGAAAACTGGTAAAAACCCCTTAGTTCTCCTTTTGGGGGGGTGGGGAGGCCTGTAATTATAACACTCATGAGAAATCAAAGGGTGACCTTGTTTCATATGAGGGGAAACACTGACCACCCTTCCGAAAAAAAAAACCAATGAACGTCTGAATCATGTTTTATTAAACATGGGATTAGTGGTTCCAAGATAGTGACCGCTCCTCTATGGAAAATCTATGGGGGATCAGTCAGATACAGCCTGCAGAATAGTGAGTGCAGCTCTGGAATATAATACAGGATATAACTCAGGACCAGTACAGTAGAAGTAATATGTGTACACAGTGACTGCACCAGCAGAATAGTGAGTGCAGCTCTGGAATATAATACAGGATATAACTCAGGACCAGTACAGGATAAATGAGTATGGACATGACTGCACCAGCAAATAGGAGCGCAGCTCTGGAGGGAAAAACAATGTAACCAGATCATACGGATAAGTAATGTATGTACACAAGCTGCCCAGCAAATATGATGCAGCCTGGAAAATAATAAGGGTATAACCAGGATCAGTACAGGAAAAAAATCTATGTACACAGGACTGAACAGAATAGTGAGCGCAGCTCTGGAGGATAATACAGGGTGTAACTCAGGATCAGTACAGGGAAATAATGTATTACACATGACTGCACCAGCGAAAAGTGAGCCAGCTCGGGGAAAATAATAAGGATGTAACCCGGGGGCATACAGGGTAATAACTATGTACACAGTGACTGCACCCCAAATAGGATGCAGCTCTGGGGGATAATACAGGGTGTAACTCAGGGCATACAAAAGTAATCATTTTCACATGACGCACCACAGAAAGTGATGCGCCGGGGTATAATACAGGATGTAACTCAGAGTCAGTACAGGAAAGTAATTATGTACACAGTGACTTTCCCAGCAAATAGTGAGTGCAGCCTGGGGGAAATACGGAGTAACCAGGGCATACAGAAAAGTAATGATGTACACAGTGACTGCACCCCAAATATGGTGCAGCTCTGGGGATAATACAGGGGTAACTCAGGGTCATAAAAGGGTAAGTAATTATGTACACAGTGATGCACCAGCAGAATAGGATGCAGCTCTGGATATAAAACAAAATCAACTAGGACATAAAAGGGTAATAATGAAGTACAGTGACGCCCACAAAAAAATGAGTGCAGCTTTTGGAGGATAATAAGGATGTAACTCAGGGTCATACAGGGTAAGTAATTATGTACACAGTCCGCACCCGAGAATATGACGAGTGGAGTTAATAAGGAGTAACTCAATCAACCGTAAGTGATGTATTGCACCGGCTGCACCACGAAATAGTGATGAAGCTCTGAGTATAATACAAACAACTCGGGATCAGTACAGGTAAAGGAGTATTACACAGTGACTCCACCAGCAGAAAAGGATGCGCCTGAGGATAAACAGGATGAACTCAGGATCAGTACAGGGTAAAAATTAGGGACAGTGACTCCACCACAAAATATAGTCCGCTCTGAGTATAATACAGGAAGAACTCTGGATCATAAAGGATAAGTAATGTATGTACACAGGACTGCACAGCAGAATAGGAGCGAGCTCTGGGGTAAAACAGGATGTAACTAGATCAACAGGGTAAGTAATGTATGTACACATCTGCACCAGCAGAAATATGAGTGCAGCTCTGGGGTTTAAATACAGATGTAAATCAGGATCAGTACAGGGTAAGTAAGTATGACACAGTGACTGCACCCGCAGAATATGAGCGCGCTCTGGATATAATACAGGATGTAACTCAGGGTCATACGAAATAATAATTATGTACACAGTGACGCACCAGCGAATAGTGAGTGCGCTCTGGAGGATAATACAGGGTATCCAGGATAATACGGATAAGTAATGTTTACACAGTACTGCACCAGCAAATAGTGAGCACAGCCGGGGGAAAAATACAGGGTGTAACTCAGGGGCAGACAGTAAAGTAATGTAGACACAGGGGGGGGGGGGGGGGGTGCACCAGCAGAATGTGAGTGCACCTTTTAAAAAAAACAGGAGAACTCAAGATCAGTACAGGATAAATAAAATGACAGTGACTGCACCCCAGAAAAATGCGCTCTGGAGGGATAAAAAGAAAATAGCCAGGGTCAATACCAAATAAAAGTAGTACACGTGACCCTGCCCACAAATAGTGAGGGAGTCGGGGTATAATACAGGGTGAACTCAGGATCAGTACAGGATAAATAATTAGTACACATGATTGCACCAGCAAATAGTGATGGGAGCTCTGAGGAAATACAGGATATAGCTCAGGGTCATACGGAAATAATGATGTACACAGTGAAAGCACCAGCAGAATAGTGAGTGCACCTGGAGTAAATACAGGGGTGTAACCAGGACCGCACAGGAAAGTGATGTAGTGCACTGACTGCACCAGCAGAATAGTGAGTCAGCTCTGGAGGATAAAAAGGGTGTAACTCAGGGTCAACAGGATAAGTAATGTAAAGCATGACTGCACCACAAAATAGGAGTCGCCTGGGGTATAATACAGGATGAAAATCAGGATCCGTACAGGGAAATAAATGAAGTTGTACACAGTGACTGCACCACAAAATAGATGCAGCTCTGGGGTATAAACAGGGTGTAACTCAGGATCAGTACAGGATAAGTAATGTATGTACGGACTGCACCAGCAGAAATGATGCAATCTGGGGGATAATACAGGGTGTAACCAGGATCATACATATAAAAATGTAATGGATGTACAAGTGACGGGACCAGAAAAATAGTGATGCACTCTGGAGTGTAATACAGGGTGTAACTCAGGGGTCATACAGGATAAGTAAAGTAAATTTTGTACAGTGACTGCACCCGCAAAAGTGAGTGCAGCTCTGGAGTATAAACAGGTGAACTCAGGGTCAGACAGGATAACTGAGTATGTACACATGACGCACCAGCAAATAGTGAGGGGACTCTGGAGGATAATACAGGATGTAACCAGCATCAGACAGGATAAAAAATTTATGTACACTGACTGCACCCGCAGAATAGTGGTGCAGCTCTGGGGTATAATACGGGTGAACTCAGGATCAGTGCAGGTAATAATGTATGACACATGACTGCACCAGGGAGAATAGTGAGTGCCTCTGGGGGGATAATACAGGAGACTCAGGATCATACAGGATAAGTAATGTATGTACAGTGACGCACCACAGAATAGTGAGCGCCTCAGGAGGGGTAAACAGGGTGTAACTCAGGATCAGACAGGGTAAGTAAAGTATGACACAGGACGCAAACCCCAGAAAAGAGTGCACTCTGGGTATAATACAGGGAAAAGCTTATCGGTACAGGTAACAAGGTAAAGTTTTTTTTTAAGCTATTTTAATTACATGTTCATGATAAAACTATAAACGTTGTTTGTGATAGAATCACCGTTCAGAAATACCCAGTTTTGCCAGTTTGTGTTTCTGTCCTGTCGCTTCTTCACGCGCTCATCAGTGAGGACCTGCACTATCGTCTATGAGTTATTGCTGATACATTGTGTCTACTTCATGGGGATGGGGGGGGGGGGTACCTAAAAAGGAACATTATGGATGTCAGCTGGGGACACAGCGTGACTTGCAGACACCATTTGACTGACAGGAGCATTTATTGAAACAAAGTGACAAAGATGGAAGAGAGAGCGCGCGCAAGGATGTCAGAGAATGACAGAAAGAGAGAAGGAGAGGAGGGAGGTGAAAAAAGAGAGAACGAGAGAGAGAGGAGGAACGGATTGTGAGGACAGAGAGAGAAAGAAGGGATGAAGGGATTTCTTCATAATCTGCACATAAACCCTTTCCCAGCACCAGACGAATTTATGTTGATCTAAGGATTTTTTGTGGTGGATTTGTTCTCAGTTTCACAGGGAATTTTTGGGGACACATTTACCATCCCAACTTTCAACCACCCCAGAACCCCGGGTTCTAGGTGCCTTTTAAAAGTGTTTTTTGCCATCTGTTTTGCAAAGCCCCCTCTTTACAAATACTACAGATCCCACTTTCCCGTTTAGGGTGAGGTGTTCTTCAGCTTTAGGCTACCACTTCCGCTCAGGGTGTTGGTTCTATAGCTTCGGCTCCCCCTTCCTGTTCAGGCGTGGAGGGTTAACGCCCCAGGCTCCCACTTCCTTTCAGGGTATGGGCGGTTTTACAGCAGTGACGACATTTCAGTATTATTTCCAGCTGAGCCTGTTGAGGAAAACAATAATGAAAGGGGGCTAAACACAGGCAGAAGGCTAAGGGGGTTTCTATTCATAGTAGGGAAAAATCAACAACTCCAGGCGCTGAAAACATCAGGGGGTCATGCACCATCCTGGGCCCAAAGGGTGTTAGACAGAGAGAGGTGGCGTAACCTAGGGGAAGCTTTTACACAAGGGGAATAAAAACTTTGTAACCTGAAGGGAAGCAAATTCATAAAGCAAGTATTTAGTAAAGTCCTTTTTTACCTTTTTCCCACTGTTTAAAGCTAATCAATGTGATGGGATAGAAGTAGGGGCCATTGTGTGGCCATAATGTGGCTGTATTTTAGCTTCCTATTAAAGAGGACCTCTCCTGACATGTCAGTTTCAGAAAATCCTTATGTTCCCTCTAAAATAGCAATTCTGGAGCCTCTTCTATTATAATTCTGTGTTGTGCTGTTCCTCTGTTATTCCTCCTAGAAATGTTTTACGGAATCAGTCAGGTGAGTATTAGTAGTTGGGGGTTTGACCCCTGTCAGCACGGTTTTGAAAAAGTCAAACTGTGCAGGAACACACCCCCAATTGGTAACACCCAGCTGACAGATTGGTAATGAATAAAAGGGGAATCACACAATGTAGAGGCTTCAGAATCGTTATTTTATGGTTAATACAATTATATAAAAAACAGACATATCAGAAATGGACACAGCCACTCTTTGAGTCGATGTAAAGCTGTCCTTCTGACTAATTAAAGGGGTTTTCTCATCACTGGCTTTCGCAGACTTGAGCTGTTTCTGTCTCTTGCAGCTTCAAATCCAGGGGCGTGTCTCTTCTCCCAGTAGGCATTCTCTCCTCCCAGTAGGTGTGTCTCTCCTCCCAGTAGACATGTCTCTCCTCCCAGTAGGTGTGTCTTCCCTCAATGAAGAGTGGTGACATCATCATTCTGTGAGAGCAGTGAAAGGGAGAGGATGTCACAGATCTGCAGACCTCGTGCAATGGTCAATTCTCATGTCTGCATACCTGTCACCACCCTCCACAAGCTCCTTGTAACCAGAACACCTGCATAGCTGTAAGCAGTTATACATACAGCCTGAACTGATTAAACAAATGTGAGAAATGCACTCTGCTCTCCCATCTGTTATCAGGCAGGAGGTAAAGGGGACTGCATGAGGCTGTGTTATATGGGGGGAGAGTGAATCTAACAGCTAGAGACTCAGTAATTGCCCAGATCCTTCACATAGAGCTGGGAGTGGAGCATAGAGGAGCTCAGGTAGCTTTTATTACACAGCCAGCACCCAGCACAGAAAGCTGTTTATTTTCATTTTCCACAGCTCAGAGGGGAGTCAGCACAGAGTGCAGGCAGCCAATCACAGCACAGGGGATGTGTCCCACCCAGGGAGCATGTCCCAACAGGGCTGATTGAAATATCAGGCAGCCAATCACAGCAAAGGGGGCATGGCCCGACTACTTGCTGCAGAAATAGCTCTAGACATGCACAGATTAGCTTATATCTGCTATGCTTAAGGATTTAGGTAATGCAAACCAATTGAAAAAGTGTTTATTTTTACTGTCCCCATCATTAGAAATTTGATCTTTGTAGCAAGAAAACCCTTTTAATGAGGTTTCACAGAGTAACAGGCAGCTTCAGACTCAAACTGCTTGTTTAGGCTGTGGGTGGTCCTAAAGCAGTGATTACCATATTTGGCTCCTGTGTAACTAGCTGAGACATTACACTGACATAAGTTCAGGAGAGTTAATCTTCCAGAAACAAAAGCCTTCGAGGAGTGAATACAAGTGCTTTTCACTAATTATTCTAATCTTGATAGAGATAAGGACTCTACCATCCAACCATGGTGTGTCACCCCGCCCTGACTAACCGAAGGGAGAACAGGAGGGAAAACCAAGAAACCTGGGGGGCACTCGAGCAGATAAAATCTCTCTTATCTCCTGACCAAGGTAATATCAAAAGACCAATGTATTCAGAAAAAGCTTTCATTTCCCTTTCCCTTCCTATTAAAAGCTAATCTTTGTAGCGAGAAAACCTCTTTCACTTTTTCCTGCTGAATTTTTTTATATAACTCTTGCTGAGCCGTCTGCACAGTGTGACTGAGGGTGCAACCCAATTTCCCCCAACGGGGTACAATAATTTATAAGCCTGTGACCTATAACGTAAATAACAAAAAAGTGGACAAAGTCTGACTAAAGGGAATGTGCCATCAAAAATGACTTCTTGTTTAAATCACTTTTTATGTTAAACACATTTTTTAGGAATTTTTGGTTATTTTTTTTTTTTAACTTTCCAATCATTTTTAAATATTTTTTAATAATTCTTAATCCTGCAATTTCATTTTGGGCCATGGGCCCAATAATTTTTCTGACACTTCCTGTTCTGTAAGAAAGATTCTCATTTGTCCTCTTATCCACAAGCAGGTCAACTAAAAGGGGACACCAATTTGTATAGATAACACAGGATTCACCAGTCCAAAGGAATGTCACAGCTCCCTCCCCCCTCCCTCACACGACTCTTCCAGGTCCAATAGAAAACTCTCTATAAAGTAATGTGACGATCCGTCTTAAAGGGTTGTCTCACTACTTTGATTCACTTACCTCAGTCCTGTTTTTTTGTTTCATTTGAGCTGGGGGGCATGTTTCCTGACTTCTCTGGGGCCGTAGAAGCGGGTCGTAGCAAAAACCATGCGGGCGCCTATCGCATAGATCAAACGGGGGTTCTGTAGCTAAAAAACCCCAGTCTGGCAGCCTATCAGGAGAGATCAAACGGGTCTGTAGTTAAGCTACCAGGGCTGGCAGCCTATCGGAGAGATAAAACAGGTCTGTCTAAGTAACCATGCTGGCGTCCACAGGGAGATCAAACGGGTCTGTAGCTATATGACCGAGAGCTGACACCCCATAAAAGGGGGGAAAATCTCAAATAGTGGGACATTTAAGGGACACAATTACAAAGTACTTGTTTTGAAAGATCTTTAACAAAAAAGCACAACCTTTTGTAGTGGACAACCCCCTTTAAGGCTCCTATGGCATGAAGCTGCTTAAAGATCTATCTACTGCTTTAAAGCAGGGCGGGCAAAAGCTTCCCCACAATCACATATAGATACTGAATTGATAACAGTAAGTGCGGGGGTTAACGGGGTGAGCCACAGGGGGGGGATGCCCTTTCGGAAAATTCTCCGCTGTCAGGCAGGGTAAAAATGGGGACCGTAGAAAGAGTTTTTTGGCTCCCCTATACCAACTAATTATCATTACAATTTTTTCATGCCCTGATCTAAAAAAACAAAACAAAAACTAAAGTTGTAAAATTTTAAACCTTTCCTAATTATACCTTTTGTTAACCCTTTCAGGTGCCAGGACGGAAAGCCAGGAGGCCAAGGGTAGGGCCCTCCCTAGGGTTTCCCCCCTCATTCCTAGCGGGAAGGGGGCATGCAAGGATCATGAAAGGTGCTGAGTTATTCATTGGAGGGGTGCTTTCCCGCTTAATTGGCTTAGGGCCCCAAACACCTATCCCCTCCTGGGGAGGGGCAGTGCTATGTCCAGTATATTTTGCTTCATTATCCAGATTAGTGAGGGAAAAAATTTTTAAAAAAATTCCACAGTTTGATGAATGATTTGAAATGTTTTTCTCCCTAAGGGGGCAAAAAATTTTTTTCACAATGTTCGAAAACCCGTTCTGATTTCGATCTAAAAATTTACAAGGGACCTGGGTTGGCTTGGGGACACTTTGAATCGCTCGTCTAGGGCAGGTTGAAGGAACGGGACATATCCTCTGTTAACCCTCTCCCTGACTATGACAATTCTCTGTGTAAAATGAACCCCTTCTTGGTGTATCCCTCCTTTAACCTTTGCAGTGTGGTGCGAAGGGAGTCTGCTGGCTGTGCCCTCTTTGGCCCCATCACCCAGATTGCTGAAAGAACTACACTGAATAAAAAACTTTTTTTTTTACAGTTTCATTGTTATTTTTTTTTGTTACCGGGATCAGAGGCGCAACCTGAAGCCCCGGGCCCCCCTGGGAAAAAAAGGAAATGGCCCCCACTACCATTGCCCTTTACAATGCTGGTTTTTCCTTATTTAGCAGAGGGCTTTTTGGGCCCCCTTACTGCGGGTCTGGAGCGACGCTACCACGTACCCCCCCCCCCCCCCCGAGCCCGCCACGCCAGCAAAACTCCAGATGTATTTTTAAAAGGGGAGATCCCGGGTTGGGTCATCCCCCGCCCAAATTACTGCTTTGAATCGCTCGTCTTGGCGTTAGTGTCAATCCCCCCAAAAAATTTTTCCTGTGTTAACCCTTTACTTGATGGGGAAAAAGTTCTTTGGTGGTTTTAACCCCCCTTATCCAATACAGGGGGGGGGGGGGGGGGGCAATGTCTGACGGGGGGTCTCTTTTTTTCCTTATTTTTGCTACCAAAAATTTAAATAAAAAAAACTCCGAAGATTTTATTATTTTTTTGCATTTTTTTTTTCACCAATAAATTTTGGTCGACCTCCAGACCTGATTTTAAAGTCAGGCCGGTTTTGGGGGTGAGGGTCAGGTCAGCGTAATAAAGAGGAAAACCCTGCTTAACCCTTTCCCGAATGAATAAAGTTGCCTGTTGGGAAATTTAAATCCTTCCTTTCTAAATGCATGGCAAGCCGGATTCTCTTTGCTTCATCCTGAAAATTACTACTGAGAACAACTAAAAAAAATGTAAAAAATTAACAGATTTGATTTAAATTTTTTTTTTTATCTTACAGCACTTTTTTCCCGATCACCCAAAGTCTGGGTTTTGGGGTGACAGTTTGTATCGCTCATCTATGGGATTTACATGAAAAAAAAATTTTCTTTCCCTCATTTAACCCCTTTCCCCAATGATGATAATAGTTCCTGTGTGGGAAATTATCTCCTTCCTTTCTGAAGGCCCCGTCGGGGAGCCGGATTTTCTTTGCTTCATCCGGGAAATTTCTATTTACAGCAACTAAAAATTATTTTTTTAAAAAATTGACAATTTGATTTTTTTTTTTTTATTATTCTTACATCAATTATTTTCTGATCACCCTCAGAAGGCGGTTTGGTGGTGACATTTTGCATTGCAATCTATGGTAGCTTTTCAAAAAAACCCCCAGGGGTTTTCCCTTTCCCCGGGAAGCTGAAAAAGTTTCTTGTGTGGAATTTAACCTCCTGAAGTGCGTGTCAAGCCGGGGGGCCTTTGCTTCATTTGCTTTTCCCTTTGGATTTCAAATTTATTACTATTTATAACAACTAAAAAAAAAAAAAAAAAAATAAATAAAAAAATTTACAGATTTAGAAATTTTTTTTTACATGCAATTATTTTTTGACACCCGCAGAAATGCAGTTTGGTGGGGGCTCAGTCTAGGTATTTCATCTCTCCCGTGTTTAACCCCTTTTCCCCAAGCTGATAAATTCTTTTGTGGAAATTAAACCCTGAAGTGCAAGGGCAGAGCCGGGGTCTCTTTTTTCATTTTGCTTTCTCCTCCAATTACTATGATAACAAATAAAAAAAAAAAAAAAAGCAATTGATGAAATATTTTTATTTTTACATGCAATTTTTTTCTGAACCCCGCAAAATGCAGGGTTTTGGGGGTGCTCAGTCTATGGGATTTCATCTCTCCATGGTTAACCCTTCCCCTGAATGCTTTAATAAAAGTTCCCTGTCAGAAAGAACCCCTTTCCCCATTAAACCCTTTTGGGTGAGCCCGTTAAGGAAGGAGGGGGGGTCTGCGGGGGTTTTCACTGTCTCTCTCACTCCACATCATCAGCACACATAACACAGCAGCAGCAGCAGCAGCGCTACTCCCCGGCTGTGGTTGCTAGGGGAAAAGGCCGCACAACCGAGAGCCTGGGGGGCGTGTGCTGCTGCTGCACTGCCTTGCCTTGCTCATTTTTCCACAGCAGCGCTTTCCCCGCACCTTCTTTCCCCCTCCTCCTCCTCCTCTTCCTGACTCGCCAGGGATCCCCGGCTGACAGGGCAGCCCCACAGTGATGGACAAAATGTTGGGCAGGGTGGGGCTGCTTGCGCTCAAACCAGGGGTGGCCGCAGGGGCATCCTCAGTGTTTCTCTCCCCCCTGCTTGCCCCTGGACAGACATGGACTACCGTGGCCAGCATGGACAAACCGGTCGTCAAGAAGGGGAGACACCATGCTTAGGTAGGAGCCCCTTGCCCGTGCCTGGGATTCCCTGCGTCTTTTCTTTTTTCTGGTTATTATTTGGGAATTTGCTTCGTGTTTTGCACGTGACATCCTGGTGGAAACTGGGGGTTGGTCTTCTTCTGCTCTGGAGAGCTTTTTGCCTCTTTTTTTTTTCCTCTCAAAAACTTGCTTGGGGTTTAGCCCAGGGGGATACCCAAGGTTTGTTTTTGAGATGTCTTGCACAGAGGTAGGGGGGCTTATGGAAGAGATAGGACTGGGAAATTTAAACAACCCCTCAAGGAGGTTTTGGGGGGGGGGTTGGTACCCTTAAAATTGCAATGTGTCAGGGTTAATGCAGGGCGAGATCTAGTCCGGAAGGCTTACCTTTTTGTTCCCTGCACCCCCACCCCCCCAATTTATTGCCATTGCAGACCCTAACTACTGACCCCCCCTCTTCTTCAAAAAGTCACCCTCTATGTACTTCATCCTCTGAGAAAAGACGCCCCCCTCCAAGCCTTTATGCATAAACTCCAAACTCCCCTACCGGGTTGCATTACTTTCCTTCATTTATCAATGGCATCTGGATTTTCATACACACTTTTTTTCTCCAACACTGGTTGCAAACACAAGCCAGAGACGCTGCTTGCTAATAGCGTTTTAAAACCCCTATACGAGAGGTATTGCCTCCATTTTAATGAGACCCTGCTCTGTAATACTATGATCATTGTTAAATGGATTTATCATTGCTGATGAGATTCTACTAGTCATTAGCTCAGGTGAAGGGGAAGGCACCAGTGTGTTGTGTATTTGCATTGTGGTAGTGGCTCTGTCCTATCCATTAGATATCATGCAGCTAATATCATACCTATCCCAAGCTGTGTGTGCTTGTCTGCTTTCCTGATCGTCTTACTATGAGCTGTACTACAGAGCCCATTCAGGTTAGGCTAGGTTCACATCTGCGTCAGAGGTTCTGTTCAGAGAGGTAGCATTGGAAACCTCTCCTGATGGACCCCATTGACTTTATTGCGGTCGGTCAGATTTCCGTCGTGGTGTCCGTCATTTTAAAGGAGGGAAAAAAATTGAGTTTCATGCTGTGCTTTTTTTGTAATTTTTTTTAAATTTGGGCTCCAAACAGAACCTCCAACGCAGATGTGAACCTAACCGTAAAGATAAAGCATTGTGTTATGAAACCACCTCTATTTTGTTACATTGGAAGTTACTTGACATTTACAAATATGTATCACTATGTATCAACACAGTATTTACAGATATGTAACAATCCAGTATTAACAAATATGTATCAGCGTAGTATTTACAAATATGTATCACTATGTATCAACTCAGTGATTACAGATATGTATCAACTCAGTATTTACAAATATGTATCAACTCAGTGTTTACAGATATGTATCAATTCAGTATTAACAAATATGTATCAACTCAGTATTTACAAATATGTATCAACTTAGTATTTACAAATATGTATCACTTTATATCAACTCAGTGTTTACAGATATGTATCAATTCAGTATTTGCAACTGTTTATCACTATGTATCAATTCAGTATTAACAAATATGTATCAACTCAGTATTTACAACCATCTATCACTGTATCAATTCAGTATTTATAAATATGTATCACTATGTATCAATTCAGTATTTACAAATATATCACTATGTATCAACTCAGTATTCACAGACATCACTATGTATCAGTTGACTATTCGCAAACATGTATCACTATGTATCCATTCTGCCAGAGTGCAGGTCTCTGAACACAATGCATGTGAAATATTTGCTGGCTGAGTTATAAATGTCATGATTCTCACTGCAAACACAGCCCTCACCCTGCTCTGTGCGTCATTAGTAGATGGAGATTATGAGCTAAACCTTGCTGATGTCTTGTCTTAATAGATGGTGTTCACATATGGTGCTGGGAATCTGCTCCAATCATCCATAGCTTCTGCATTGGCCATTGCTTCCCTTCCCTGTAAACTTTCCTTATACAAGGTTTCCTATCACCAATTGATACTTTGTGAATCCTTTCCTCTTCCCTGCATTTCACTTCTCATCACCATAAACAATCTAGGTATCGCTTTATCTCTGCAGCCACTTTGATCTCCTCTTTTTCTTGCCACAAGCAATCTGAATGTAGTTAAATTTCCTGTGCACCATGGGGACATAGGTGTGGGGTTTGCCTTACTAAAGCTGATTACATGGCGTGTTGGTTTGTGTAGTCTTCATTTATTGCTAATTGTATGTTTCATAGGGTTTTACAGGTAAATATTGATTTTTTTTTTTTCTTTTTTTTTCCAGGGGAGAGAGAAAGAGCTATTAAGGCAGCGGAATAGGAACGTCATGTCGTTTATAGAGTGGGTTGTATAGAGGGTTAATGACTGGGATACGGATTTTCTGTGCTAAAAATCAGTCCAATGAGTGAGGAAAGTGCAGTGAGACAAACACAGAGGAATCAACATCAGGCGAAGAGATGAGAGGAGGCTTTTAAAAAAAGGTGCGAGGATTTATGTAACATACCAATCCTAAGAACATCCAGCCAGCCATTTTGTTGCATCCCAAATCCCTTGTGCTCTGACCTATCTTATCTTATCTATCTATCTTATCTATCTATCTATCTATCTATCTATCTATCTATCTATCTATCTATCTATCTATCTCATTCTATCTATCTATCTCATATCTATCTATCTATCTATCTATTATATCTATCTATCATATTACATCTATCTATCTATTTTATCTATTAATTCTCCACTTACCCCTTCACATTTTCTCATACTTATCTATCTAACCATGTACCTATCTATTTCTCAAGCTACATACCTATCTATCATATACTTATCTATCTGTCTGTCTATTCATCTATATATCTGTCTATATATGAAGCTATCTAATACTTATATGTCTATTAATTCATTTAATAGCTATCTATATAGTTATCTATCCATCTAATATCTAGCTAACTATTTGTATATCTCTTCAATATCTATAGATTAATCCAATATCTATCTATCTCATATCTATCTATCTCATATCTATCTATCTATCTATCTATCTATCTATCTATCCCATATCTATCTATCCCATATCTATCTATCTATCCCATATCTATCTATCCCATATCCATCTATCTATCTCATATCTATCTATCTATCTATCTCATATCTAATCTATCTATCTATCTATCTATCTATCTATCTATCTATCTATCTCACTCATATCTATCTATCTATCTATCTATCTATCTATCTATCTATCTATCTATCTCATATCTATTTATCTATCTACCTATCTATCTCACGTACAGTCCATACATCCATGTATCTTTTTGCTATTGTTTTGTATCATTAGGACTCTTTGGTATATTTCTCTACCATTCCCATCTCATTGCAATGCAGCCTCCTTGCCCTGACAAGTCTCAGCTCCTCAGTTTGCTGCTGCGAGGGCTGGATTCTTCTCCTATGACTTGCACAAAGAACTTGTGTTGTGAATATATCAGATTGAGTTGTGAGACCCGACAATGAATTTGTGTTGACATTTGATGGTGAATATTTCATTTAATTTTATTTTTAAAAACACCCCAAAATTTATCTAATTTTTTTCCCCCCCAATAAAAAAAACAAATTTTAAACAACCAAATTTAAACCCCAAAAAAATTTAATTAATAAAATAATACCCCCCCCCCCCCATTTTCTATTCCTTTTCTTTTGGGCCCAAGGAGGGGGTCCCAGCTTTGGGTTTTCTCCTCCTTTTATACGGTCCCCGCCCTTGACAAAGTATATCAAGCAGCATGGGTCAGCACAAGTTTAAAGATCCAATATTTTTAAGACACTAGGGGGTTCAGTGCTTTTGAGAACCCTAGAGAAAGGAAGGGGGTTTTCGTTTTTCTATGGAGACCTCTATCCTAATTGTATGCAAATGAAGATTTTAAAAAACAATCTAAAAAATAAAGACAAAAATTAAAATTTAAACACAAAGAGTTTAAGTTGGTAAATGGTGAAAAAAGATCCCCATTTTATATTGTGGCATCCACTTGCCGCCACATTGTATTTCACATTTCTCTTTTTAACACTTCTACTGTAGATCTTTTCCTTCCTCTGGTTCTAGGTCTTAAAAGGGGTTGTCTCCCTACATTGATTCATTTTACCTCAGTCCTGTTTTTTTGGTGTCATTTTTTAATTCAGGGGGTGTTTACTGGCTTCCCCTAGGCGCAGTAAACCAGGTCTGTACTATAGCGACTAGTGCTGCAGCCTATCAGGAGAGATTGAAAAGGTCTGTAGCTATACAACCAGGGGGGCAGCTACAGGAAATAGGAAAGGTTTAAAAAAGG
>JAODAL010071007.1:0-15701 GCA_025379985.1 Phyllomedusa bahiana
TTTTTCCCTTCAAAGCCTATAGAAATGATCCTTGAAAGTATAGTCCTAAAGAGTAATGCTTTCTGTTTCTCCCAACCTTTTTGTTTCAACCTTCTAACTGAGGGTGAGCTTATTGTTGCCTATTCCAACATTGAGTTCTGAAACATTTCAAATTGATATCATTCTATCTTACATACATTTTTAATAATAACTGATAGGTATTTAATCTTGAAGGAATACTTTTGGTGCACTCATTTTAAAGATGGTCCAATGTTAAATGTTTCTCATTGCATGTTAATTAGAATATAGGAATCATGGTAAAATTCTTGATTACTCATTACAATTATATATCCAAACTGTTTCTGTCTACCAAGAGTTTTAATTTGTGTAAGAACAAAAGGTTTTATAAAGAATAAACAGTCTTGCTTACAAAATAAATCAGGCTTAAAAAAACTAAGGCATCACTAAGACTCTACTCAAAAGCTGAAGGGTGAAAAACTACAAAAACATTGAAGATTTGGAACTAACAAGCTAAAACTTGTTTAAAAAAAATTCATATATTTGTTTGTATGTTTCACAAGTCTTCCACACTGAATTAGAATTTTTCTTCTTCCTCTTGAAAAAGGGAAAGTTCTCAAAACCAGTCAACCACTGCAGAAAAAAAAGTTGTCAAATGTCTTTATTCTCAAAAGAGAGCTCTAAAACTCATCATAGCAAAGTGTGATTTTGGAATTTTTCAAGCACACTCCTTTCTTCAAAACTTATAGACGTAGTCCTCGAAAGTGTAGTCCTTAAGCATTACACTTTCCGTTCTTCCAACTTATTTTTTCGTCTTTTAACAGAAGGTGACCTCATTAGAAAATAGTATAGCTTTGAGAACTTAAAGATGAGAATTATTAGACATTGATAGCAATATCTTTATGTATACACTGAAAATTAACTTGTCGCATTTACAACTTGAAAAATGATATTAAAACTGTAAAAGTTTATAAGTGGATCTAATGAAAAAAACAAATTTAAATCATTTTCAGAAAAGTCAATCTCTTTTAGAAACATATTTATAACTGGTTTTCTGTCTGTCAATGGGTTTGCGGTGAGTATAAAACAAAGGCTTAAAAAATTGGCAAGTAAATAAAAACTTAGAAGTGGGTATAATTATACTGTCAATAATAAACAGGAGTGTAAATTGAAAATTCTCTAAGAAAATTGGAGTACAAAACCAAAGAAAACATATCAGAACTTACAAATCTTCTATTTAAAGTTGCTGTGAATGAGAAAAAACTTTAAAGATCTAACTCTAGTTTGAATATTTTTATTGATTTGTCTTAAACAAGTTGTTCACTCTGAACGAAACTTTCTTCTTCTTCCCCTTTTCAAAAAGAGAAGGCCACAATCAATCAAAAGCAAAAGAACAACCACCTGCAAAATAAAAAACAGAGTTATCAACCTGCCCCTTCATGCTCAGAAGAAAAAGCTTTTCTAAAAAAACTCCCAAATCATCGTGGAAGTGGTGGGGGACCTTGGGACCTTTTTCAAACCACATTTCCCCCACCCCTCCCTTCAAAAAAAACTATAAAAAAAATTGATTCCCCTTAAAAGTATTAGTCCCCCCCCCCTAAAAAGAGGAAATGCTTTTTTCTGTTTCTCCCCAACCTTTTTTTTTTTGTTTCAAACCTTTCTAACTGAGGGTTTGAGCTTTATTGGTTTTTTGAACCTAATTTCCCCCCCAAACCTTTTTTTTGAGTTTTCTGAAACACATTTTTCAAATGGGATAATCAAAAGTCCCCCCCTATTTTTTTTTTTACATACCAAAATTTTTCGAATTTACACTTGAAAAGAAAAATAACTTTTTTTTTTGTGGCAACAAAACAAGTTTTAAAAAAAAACAGGTATGCAATTTATTATTAAATGTTTTATATTTATTCAAGTTCCCATGTTAATTTAACAAAAGTAAGAAAAAATAATCCCTGTAAATACAAATTTTCTAATATATCCCCTATCAATTTACAAAAATATAATTTATATTCCAAACCCCCTGTTTTTTCTCCCCTGTCCTTCCCCAAAAAGTTTTTTTTGAAAAGGTGAAAAGAATGGAAAAGGTTTTTTTAATAAAAAAGAAAAAAACAGTCATATTCTTTACAAAATAAATTCAGGCCTTTAAAAATGTTAAGACAGCAGAAAAGAAAGAAATAATTGGTTGGAAATATTCTTAAGAGTTAGAAAAGGATGAAATACTTTCAAGAACCCCGTGGAAAGACCTTTGGTGGAAAACATAAAACAAAACTAAAAACTTTGTTTTAAAAAAAAGGCTTTTATTTTTTTTGGCTTGTTTCTGTAGGCTTTTTCCCACAAGGTTCCCCCTTTTTCCACTTCCCCCTTGAATGAAGCAAATTCCTTTTTTTATCCTTTTCCTTCGGGGGGGGGTGGGGGCTCTTCCAAAAAGAGGAAAGTCCCTAAAAACCAAAGGAAACCCCACCACTTTGCAAAAAAAACAAAAGTTGTCCCCAAAAATTGCCCTTATTCCCCATTTGCGGGGAGTCCAAAGAAGGCTCTAAAAATTTTTTCATTTATAGTGAAGTGTGGATGTTTTTTTGCTCTTTTTTTTCAAAACACACTGTTTCCCTTCCAAAAACTTTTATTGAAAGGGGTTTTTTTTTTTTTTTTTTTTTTTACTTGAAAGCATAGTTTTTTTTCTTAAGCATAGCAAAACTTTTTTCCCCCTGATTTTTTTCAACTTTTTTGATCTTTTTTATCAGAAATTTTTTGAACCCTGAAAATTGGTTTTAAAAATATTGGCAAAGCTTTTTGAGACCTTTTGGAATAAGAGAATTTAATTTGACCATTGATAACAATATGTTTTTTAATGAATATAAATTGAAATTTTAACCATGATTAGCAATTACAACCCCTTTTAAATATGATATGATAACTGGAAAAAAGGATTTTTAAGTTGGATGTAATGAAAATTTGCTAAATAATGATTAGAAAAAAATAAAATAACTTTAGTGAAAACCAAAAACTATAAGCAGGTTTTTTTCTTTCTGACTAATGGGTTTTTTAGCAAAATTGGATTATGAAAACAAAGGCCTTAAAATCTGGCTAAAAACAAAACCAATACAAAAACACACTTGAAGTGAGAAACATTCATATCGTTTTAAAAGAAACTATAAGATTAAATTTAAAAGAAACACCTAAGAAAATATAAGAATCAAACCCAGAGAAAATAAAGAGACTGGAACCAAATTAACTTTTTTAGATTGACAGGAATTGGAGTAAAATATAGATCATAAACAGTAGTTTTTGTTTGTGACATAATAATTTGTTATTTCTTAACAAGTATTTTTTTTGCCCACTCTGGAACAAGCCCTTTTTCTTCTGACTTCCTTTTTTTGAAAAAAATAGGGATAGCACCTTCAATCCATAGAGCAGACAACCCAACCTGCCCTAAAACCAAGTTATCAAAAACTGCCCTTTCCATGCTCAAAAGAAAGCCTGTAAAAAACTCATCATCGTGGAGAGTGAGCTTGGACCTTTTTCAGCAACATTTCTCCTTCAAAGCCCTATAGAAATGATTTCCCTTGGAAAGTCAAGTAGTCCCCTAAGAATAATTGCTTATTCTTGTTTTCTCCAACCCTTTTTTGTTTTTTTCAACTTTTCCTAACTGAGGGGTGAGCTATTATTGGTTTTTGACTATTCCAACTTTGAGTTATGAAACATTTCAATTGATATCCATTACTGTCCTTACATACTAGTTTTTAATTAATAACTGGATAAGGAATTTTAATCTGAAGGAAATTTACTTTTTGGTGCACCTTCATTTTTAAAGGATGGTCCAAAGTTAAATGTTTTCTCATTGCAATGTTTTTTTTTAAATTAGAATATAGGAATCATGGTATAAATTCTGTGATTCCTCGCATTAAAATTCTAATATATCCAAACTGTTTTTTTCTGTCCTTACCAAGAGTTTTTTTTTTTTAATTTGTGTAAGAACAAAAAGGGTTTTTTATAAAAAATAAAACAAGTCCCCCCCCCCTTTGGCTTCACCAAAATAAATCAGGCTTAAAAAAACTAAGGCATCACTAAGACTCTACTCAAAAGCTGAAGGGGTGAAAACACTAACAAAAACATTTTGAATATTTTGGAACTAACCAAAGCTAAAACTTGTTATAAAATGTATTTTTTTTTTTATAAATTTTGTTATTGTATGGGTTTTCACAAGATCATATTCCACCACTGAATTAGAAATTTTTTTTCTTTCTTCTCTTGAAAGTGAAAGATTATTCTCAAAACCAGTCAACCACTGCAGAAAAAAAAAAGTTGTCAAATGTCCCCCCTTTTAATTCCTCGAAAATGAGAGCTTCTAAAAACTCATCATAGTAAAAGTTGTTTGAAAATTTTTGGAATAATTATTTTTTCAAGCAAACACTATACCCTTTACCCTTCAAAAACTTTTTAAAGGACCCCCGATATTCCTCCCGAAAAGTTGTAATGGTCCCCTTTAAAAAGCAAATTAACACTTTTTTCCGTTTTCTTCCCCCAACTTTATTGTTTTTTCGTCCCTTTTAACGCAGAAGGTTGACCCTTTATTAGAAAAAATAGTAAAAAAAATAGCCTTATTTGAGGAAACCTTATAAAGATAAGAAATTAATTTTTTAGACATTGATTAGCCAAACTATCTTTATTTATGTATACCTGAAAAATTTAACTTTTTGTTCCGCCGCCATTTAACAAACCTTTGAAAAATTGATATTAAAACTGTGTTAAAAAGGTATATAAAGTGGAAATCTAATTTAAAAAAACCAATTTTAAAAATTCATTACAGAAAATAAGTCCCCAAAATTCTCTTTTTTTTTTTTAAGAAACAATCCATAACTGGTTTTTTTTCCCTGTCCTGTCCAAAATTGGTTTTTTAGCGGGAGTATTAAAAAACAAAGGGCTTTAAAAATTCTGGGCAAGTTAAAGTTTAAAAAAAACTTAGAAAAGTGGGTAATACATTTATAACCTTGCCCCCCAAAAGAAACAGGGAGTGGTAAATTAAAAATACTCCTAATAAAAAAATTAAAGAAGTAACAAAAACCAAAAAAACATATTATTCAGAACTTTAACAAATTTTCTCTATTTAAAAGTTTTGCCTGTGATGATTTTGAGAAAAAAAAACTTTTTAAAGAGAAATCCAATAACTCTAAAAGTTTTTTTTGGACAATATATTAATTTTGATTTTTGTCTAACAAGCCTTTTCCACTCTGAAAACGAAGCTTTTTCCCTTTTGTTTCCCCTTCCTCCTTTTTCAAAAAAGAAGAAGCCACAATCATCAAAAAGGGCAAACAACCAACCTGCCAAAAATAAAACCAGAGGTTATTCAAACTTGCCCCTTTCCAAATGCACCAGAAAGAAAAGCTCAAAAAAGCTTCATCAATCCCCCGTGGAGTGTTGAAGCTGTTGGACTTTTTTTTTCAAACACAATATTCTCCCCCTTCAAAAGGCCCTAAAAAAATTTAAAAAAACGATCCCCCTTTAAAAAGTAATAAAGTCCCCCCCCCCTAAAAAAAGTAAAATGCTTTTCCTTGTTTTTATTTCTCCAACCCTTTTTTTTTGTTTTTTCAACCCTTTTCTTAACTGAGGGTTTTGAAGCCCTTTAATTGGTTTTGAAACTATTTTCCCCAAACTTTTTTGGAGTTTCTGAACATTTTCAAATTTTGATATCAGTCCCCTATTTTTTTTTTTAACAATACATTTTTCCCCGAATTACACCTTGAAGGAATCTTTAATTTGTGGCACACGAGTTTTTTTAAAAACCCATGTGGCAAAAATTTTAAAAATGTTTTTTTTTCAAGTCCCAATGTTTTAATTTTTTACTAATTGTAAAGAAATCCCTGAATAAAGTTCTAGAATTTCCTTCCAAAATTACCAAATTATATATTTCAAAACCTTGTTTATTTTTTTATTCCTGTTCCTTCCAAAAGTTTTTTTTGATTTATGTGGAAAAGAAATGAAAAAGGTTTTTTTTATAAAGAAAAAAACAAGTCTTTCTTACAAAAATTAATTTTCAGCTTAAAAAATGGTAAGACAGCAAGAAAGAAAAAGAATAATGTTTGAAATATTTTTTTCCTAGGTAAAGAAGGATGGAAAATACTATCAAGAACCGTGAAACCCCTTTGGAACCATAAACAAACCTAAAAACTTGTGTTTTAACAAAAAAAAGCCTATTTTTTTTTATTTTTTTTGCCCTTTGTCTGGGTAGAATTTCCCACAAAGTTCCCCCCCTTTCCCACTTCCCTGAATGAAATCAAAAATTCTTTCCCTTCCTTCCTCTTCAAAAAAAAGAAGGAAAAGTCCCCCCTAACAACCAGAAAAAACCACTGCCACAAAACCAAAGGTTTTGTTTTGGTCCCAAATTGCCCCCCTTCAATTCCTCAAAGAGGAGGCATCTAAAAAAATTTCCCCCAATTTTTAAAGGTGAAAGTGTTGATGTTTTTTGCTCCTTTTTTCCAAAAACCACACTGTTTTTTTATTTTTTCCCTTCAAAACCTTTTTTTTATTGAAGGGGGTTTTTTTTTATTTTCCTTGAAAAGCAAAATATTTTTTTTTTCTTAAAGCAAAGCACCTTTTCGAAAATTTTTTCCCACACTATTTTTTTTTTGAATCATTTTTAATCAGAAGTTGGACCTGGAATTTTTTGTATATAAAATTTATTAGGCAGCCTTTGGATACACTTTTGAAGAAGAGAAAAATTGATTTTGGACATTTTGATAACAATTAATGTTTTTAATGAATTATAAAAATGGAAATTTAAAACATGGTAAAAGCAATTTTTAACAACCTTTTTAAAAAATTGATATTTGGAAAAACCTGGAAAAAAAGATTTTGTTAATGGAGATGTAAATGAAAAATGCCCATAAATAATGGATAGAAAAATAAAATACCCTTTTTTTAGTGGAAAACCAAACAAAAACCCATAGCTGTTTATCTTTTTCCCTGACCAATAGGGGTGTTTTAGCAATTTGGAAAATGGAAACAAAGGTCCTTTAAATCCTGGGCCTATAAAAAAAAAAAGACAAGAACAAAACAAAAAACACACCCTTTAGAAAAGGTGAGAAAATTACAATCCAAAATATTTCGTTTTTTTAAAAGTTAAACCCTATAGAATTTAAATTTTATTAAGAAAAGGAACACTTTAAGAAAAATTAATAAGTTAGCAAACCCCAGAGACAAAAAATAAAGGAGAAAAAACCTGACCCAAAAAACCTTTTTTTTTTTAGATTGACAGGATAAAAAATTGGAGTAAAAAAAAGGAAAATCAAATAACAGTAAGTTTTGTTTTTGCATAAATATTTGGGTAATATTTCTTAACAAGTTTTTTTTTCCCCACCCTCTGGAAAAACCAAAGCTTTTTTTTTTCTTCTACTTCCCCCTTTTAGTTTGAAAAAAAAAGAAAGCAAACCTTTGTTTTCAAAAATCAATAGGCAAGACAACCAAGACTGCCCTAAAACAGATGTTTTTTTTTATTCAAACTGCCCTTCCCATGCTTCACACAAAATGAAAAGCCACTTAAAAACTCCCCATCTCTATCCGTGGAAGGGTGAGCCTTTTTGAACCCCCTTTTTTTTTTTCAAGCCCAATATTTTCCTCCCCTTTCAAAAAAGGCCCTAATAGAAAAATGAATTCCTTGAAAGCAAATAAGGTCCCCCCCCCCCCCCCCCCCCCATAAAGAAATAAATGGCTTTTTTTTCTTGATTTCCCCCCCTTCCCCCAACCTTTTATTTTGTTTTTTTTTCCCCGAACCTTTTTCCCCTAACTGAGGGTGAGCATTATTTGTTGACCTTATTTCCAACTTTTGAGTTTTTTTATTTATGAAAAACCAGTTTTCCAAATTGAATTATTCAATTCCCAGGTCCCCCCCTATTATATAACCTAAACCATTTTTTTATAATAATAAACCTGAATAGGAGTTTTAAATCTTGTGAAGGAATACCTATTATTTGGTGGCACTCTTTTTTTAAAGATGGGTCCCCCCCAAAATGTTTATTTTAAAATTGTTTTTCTCAATTGCATGTGTTTAAATTAGAATATTTAAGGAAAATCATGGTAAAAATAAATTCTTCCATTGATTCCCTCCCAATTATAAAATTAAATATTATCACCCCAAGAACCCTGTTATTTTTTTTTTTTTTCCCCTGTCTACCAAGATTTTAAAATTTTGTGTAAAGAACCCAAAAGGTTTTAATAAGAAGAAAATTAAACAGTCCCCCCCCCCTTTGGCCATTACAAAAATAAATCCCAGGCTTTAAAAAAAACCAAAAAGGGCATCCCTAAGACTCCTTACACCTAAAAGCTTGAAGGGTGAAAAAAAAACTTACAAAAAACATTGAAAAGATTATTTTTTGGAAACTAACCAAAGCCCCTTAAAAACTTGTTTTTTTAAAAATTTTTTTGTTTATAATATTTTTTTTGTTTTGTATGTTTTTTTTTCACAAGTCCCCCTTCCACACCCTGAATTTTTAGAAATTTTTTTCTTACTTCCCTCTTGGAAAAATGGGAAAGTTTTTTCCTCAAACCAAAGTCCAACCACTGGCCAAGAAAAAAAAAAAAAAAAAGGTTTTTTTTTTGTCAAAAAAAAATGTCCCCCTTTTTATTTCTCAAAAAGAAAAGAGCTCTAAAAACCCTCCCAATTACAAAAATAGCAAAAAAAGTTGGGGGAAAATTTTTTTTTTTGGATTTTTTTTCAAGCCACAACTCCCCTTTTTCTTTCCCAAAACTTTAAATAGATTTGTTAAGTCCCCCCCCTCGAAAGTGGGGTAAAAAAGGTCCTTAAGCATTAAAACACCCTTTATATTTTTTTCCCGTTCCTCCAACTTATATTTTTTTTTCGTCTTTTTTTTAAACAAAGGTGTACCCCTTTATTAGAAAAAATAGTAATAGTCCTTTGAGAACTTTAAAAAGATGGAGAAATTTTATTTAGACCCATTGATAGCAAATTAATCTATTTTATTAATGGTAATACACCAGAAAATTAAAGTTTTGTTCGCAATTTACAACCTTGGAAAAAAAATGATATTAAAAAAAAACTGTAAAAGGTGTTTTTTTTATAAAGTGGAATCTAATTGAAAAAAAAACATTTAAAAAATGCATTTACAGGAAAAAAGGTCCCCAATTCTCTTTTTAGAAAAAACCATATCCATAACTGTTTTTTTTTTTTTCCTGTCCCCCCTGTTCATGGGGTTTTTTTTTTTTTTTTTTAGCGGTGAGGTAAAATAAAAACAAAGGCCCCCTTTAGAATTCCTTGGCAAGTAAAATTAAAAAACTTTTAGAGAAGTGGGGTAATTTACATTTTATATCTGTCAAAAATAACCAGGAGTGTAAATTGAAAATACTCTAAAAAATATGACACAAACCAAAGAAAACATACAAACTTAACAAATCTTTTAAGTTGCTGTGAATGAGAAAAAACTTTAAAGATCATAACTCTATTTGAATATATTATTGATTTGTCTTAACAAGTTGTCCACCTCTTGTTCACTCTTTTTCTAGTTCCCCTTCAAAAAGAGAACACAACTTCTAAAACAGAACACCACTATAGAACAGAGTTTAATAACTCTCATCCTAGAAGAAAGCTTTTAAAACACATTTAAGAGTAGAGACTTTTCAAAATTATCTCCCTATCAAAGCTTATAAAAACCTTAAATTTATTCCTAATGAGTAAACTGTTTTGTTTCTCCAAACCTTGTTTTGAAACTTTAATAGATTATTATTCTACTTTCCAATTAGCTTAGAAACATTTAAATTAATAAAGTAATTTTAATATTTATTAGTTAAGAGAAATTATTCCTGGCACACATTTAAAAACAGTAATTTTAAATTTTTTCTCCATGTTATTAATGTAAGAATACTAAATTAATATCAATTCTTCTATAATAAATAGGTTAATCTCCAAAAGTTTTGAATGAAAAAAAAATTAAAGGTTTATAAAAAAAACATTTCTTACAAAATAATTCAGGATAAAAATGTAAACAGCAGAAAAAAAGACTAAATATTCTAAGTAAGGATTGAATACTTCAACAACCTTCTGGACTTAAAAAAAAAAATGTTATAAATGAATAAAACTATTTTATATTAGCTTAGATTCAAAGATTTACTCTGAAACATTTCTTTACTTCTTTCAAAAACAGAAGCCTAAAAACCTTGAAAACCACTAGAAAAAAAGTTTCAATGCTCATTCTCAAAAGCACTCTGAAAATTCAATATTTTGTGAAGTTTAAATAGCTTTTTTCAAAATGTTTAAAACTTGATAGAAGGGTTCTTGAAAGCATAATTTAAGCATAGAACTTTCTGATTTCAACTTTTAAGTTTATAAATAAAACATTTTAAATATTGAACTTGAAACTATAAAAGAAGAAATAATTAAATGAATACAAAATATGTTTATTAAGAAATTTAACATGTAGCATTACAACTTAAAGGATTGTAAAACTAAAAAAGATTTTAAATTAAATGAGAAAATGCTAAATTAACGATAAAAAAAAAAAAATTTAAGACACAAAACCATAGCTGTATAATTTCTGACAATGGTTTATGCAGGATGCATAAAAAGCTAAATCTGGTAAAAAACCAAAAAAAACACACCTTGAAAGTGAGATACACATATCGTTAAAAAAACTAGAAAATTAAAAGACTAAAAATGTAAGACAAACCTAAACAGATAAAGATCTGCCAAATAAACTTTTTAAATGATCAGATTGAGTAAAAAGATTCATTAACATATTTTTTAAAACTATAGAATTTCTTGAAAATGTATATTCGTAACATTTTTTCCATTTAAACTTTTCTATCCTTTTTAAAAAAAAGAACACAGTATTCTGAAAATCAACATGCCTATCCAAACTGAGTTTATCAATCCTTCATGCTAAAGAAACTAAAACTATATGTGGAATAGAAGCTTGGACATTTTTCAACCATTTCTCCCTTAAAGCCATAAGAAATATCCTTAAAGTATAGTCCATAAAGATCAATTTCTTGTCTACAAACCTTTTTGTTTAAAACTAAACTTTATAAAGTAGTTATTGTTGCCTATTCAACAATTTTCTAAAAATTAAATTATATCTATCTTAAAATACAGTCTATTATAACATAAACAGAAAGGATTTAATCTTGAACAATAAGCTTTAAAACTCATTTAAAGATGGTCATGTTAAATTTTCTCACTCATTTAATTAGATACTGAACATGGTAAGATTCTTTTAAATCTTACATTATATATCCAAATTTTTCTGTCTTACCCAAAATTGAATTTATAAGAACAAAGGTTTTGAATAATAAACATTCCTTGCTTCAAAATAAATCAGGCTTAAAAAACTAAGGTCACTTAATCTACTTAAAAATTAAGGGTGAAAATTAAAACAGTTTACAGATTGGAACTAACAAGCTTTAAAACTTTTAAAAAATATATAATTTTTTGTATTTCACAATCTTTTCTACACTGAAATTAAATTTGCTTTATCCTTGAAAAAGATAAAATTTAAAACATAATGGAAAAAAAAAATTAAATGATTACAAAAGAATATTAAAACCATACAAATGTTTATTTGATTTTTAAGCTACTGAGTATATAAAAATTATAAGACTAATCTGAAGTTAAAAAAAAATAATTATTTCTTTTGTCAAATAATTGTTATTAAAATCTCAAGAAAAGGAGTACAAAACCAAAGAAAAATATCAGAACTTAACAAACTTAAAGTTGTATATAAAATTGAAAGCAATACTTATTTTCATTAAATTAACTTGCATTTTAAAAATGATCATTATAAACGAAGTTTATATTTCTCTTTCAAAAATGACAATTCATCAAACAGATACAGATATAAAACTGTTTAGAAGACTTCATGTCAGAAATGTATGCTCTAAGTTTAGCGTGGATAACATAGACTTTTATCAAACACAGTTAATACATCAATTAAAGTTATATATAATTAAAAAGAAAAGAGTATCTTAAAATTCTCCAAATTTTGTTTCAACACTAAAGTAACTATCATACTTACAATTTCTAATTTAAGTTTGAAATGTAAAAAATTATCAATCTATTCAATAATTGCATATAATTGATGCAAATTTTGTGAACATTTAAAACGTCAATTTTTAATTTTTTCATAAAGAAGTAAACTAAAAATCAAACTCTCATAAAACAATTTATAATCATTCTGTTTCAAGTCTTCCAAAATCTGATATGTGAAGATGAGCTTTTATTCAAAACAAATCCCTTTCAAACAAAAAATTAGCTTAAAATTAGCAGAAAGATAAGATATTTATTCTAGAGTATTTTGGTTTCAACTTCTAACACGGTAAGACTTATAAACATCTAAAACTTGTGTTCTAAGCATTTATTATTAGTTCAAGTCTTTCACTCTTTAATTACATTGGTTAATTTTCTTGAAAAGAGAAAGTTTAAAAACATAATTTTAAAAAAAATTACCATAATTTACATTCAAAGAACTTAAAATTCTATATGTATAGATTGTATTTTAAACATCTGTTTCCAAAATTTATAGAAGGATTGAAAGATAGTTCATAAAAAAAAACTTTCTTTTCAAATTTTTGATATTTTTTACAAAATTGTAAGAAGTAAAAAAAAGCAATTTAGACCTAGATAAGAATGTTGAAAATTAACAACGTTTAAATGAATAAACAAACTTAAAATTGTGTAAAAAAGATTATATGATTGAATGATTACAAGTTTTCAAGTGAATGAAGTATTCTTATAATAATTTCAAAAAAGAAAGTTTCTAAACCAAAACATAGCTTTTCTTTCTAAAAATGGTAAAATCTGCATTTCAAAAGAAGCAAACTCTAAAAAAATAAAATGAACCTTAGAATTAAAACACTGTCTTCTTAAAACTATAGAAGGGATTTTTAAAAGCACTAAGAAATTAATTCCAAATATTACATAGAGAACTTGCCAACCTTTTTGATTAAATTGAGTCAAGGACTAAAGTAGTATTAATATTGAAATTTTATAAATTTTATCAATATAAAAATTTACTTTATCTTTAAATTAAAAATGAAGAATCTAAAAGATTTAAGATGCTAAAATGAAAAATGATAAATAACGATGAAAAAAATATTATGGAACTAAAAGCTTGTTTTTCACAGTTTCATCTTGCAAAGCTTAAAAATGTTAAAATTCTAAAAAAACCAAAATATCTTACTAAAATAGATAATCATAACTTAAAAAAACCTAAGATAAGTAAAGAACTAAGAAAAAATGTAAGCTAAAACCAAAAATAAGAGAACTACCAAATTTAAAATTTAACATTTTAATAAAAAGTATACAGTATTATTGAAATATTTATTTCTTCAATTTTCCACTGTCAAAAATTTCTAATTCATCCTTTTGAAAAAAAAAATCATCATGTAAAAAGAACCACTCATAAACAAAGTTTACTGATTTATTCTCAAAGAAACTCTAAAACTTTCATAGGAGTCTGACTTAAATTTAATCAGCTTTATCCCTTCAAGCTTATAAATGTCTTTAAAAGCTGTACAAAATAAACTTTCAGTTTCTCAACTTGATCAACTTTTAAAATGTAGTTTTTGTTTCCATTCCACATGAGTTTGAATTTTTCAATTCCATAATTATCTAAACATTTAAACTGAAAAAAGTTTCTGGGATATTTAGGACTTTAAAATATCAAAGTTATTTTGTTTATGCAACTTTTTAAATTAGTAGTAAATTCTGATTATCATTACAATTATATATCAAACGTTTCTTCTACCATTTTATTTTTAAGAAAACTATTAGAAAATAGTATAGCTTTGAGAACTTAAAGATGAGAATTATTAGACATTGATAGCAATATCTTTATGTATACACTGAAAATTAACTTGTCGCATTTACAACTTGAAAAATGATATTAAAACTGTAAAAGTTTATAAGTGGATCTAATGAAAAACATTTAAATCATTACAGAAAAGTCAATCTCTTTTTAGAAACATATCATAACTGTTTCTGTCTGTCAATGGGTTTAGCGGTGAGTATAAAACAAAGGCTTAAATCTGGCAAGTAAATAAAAAACTTAGAAAGTGGGTATACATTATACTGTCAAAAAGAAACAGGAGTGTAAATTGAAAATACTCTAAGAAAATAGGAGTACAAAACCAAAGAAAACATATCAGAACTTAACAAATCTCTATTTAAGTTGCTGTGAATGAGAAAAAACTTTAAAGATCATAACTCTAGTTTGACATATATTATTGATTTGTCTTAACAAGTTGTCCACTCTGAACGAGCTTTCTTCTTCTTCCTCTTTCAAAAAGAGAAGCACAATCATCAAAAGCAGACAACCACTGCATAAAACAGAGTTATCAACTGCCTTCATGCTCAGAAGAAAGCTCTAAAACTCATCATCGTGGAGTGTGAGCTTGGACTTTTTCAAACACATTTCTCCCTTCAAAGCCTATAGAAATGATCCTTGAAAGTATAGTCCTAAAGAGTAATGCTTTCTGTTTCTCCCAACCTTTTTGTTTCAACCTTCTAACTGAGGGTGAGCTTATTGTTGACTATTCCAACTTTGAGTTCTGAAACATTTCAAATTGATATCAGTCTATTTTACATACATTTCGAATTACACTTGAAGGAATACTTTTGTGGCACACAGTTTAAAAACAGTGCAATTTTAAATGTTTTTCAGTCCATGTTAATTAGAATGTAAGAATCCTGATAAAATTCTAGATTCTTCATTACAATTATATATTCAAACTGTTTCTGTCTTCCAAAAGTTTTGATATGTGAAAGAATGAAAGGTTTTATAAAGAAAAAACAGTCTTTCTTACAAAATAATTCAGGCTTAAAAATGTAAGACAGCAGAAAGAAAAGAATAATGTGAATATTCTAGAGTAGAAGGATGAAATACTTCAACAACCGTCAAGACTTGGACATAAACAAACTAAAACTTGTGTTAAAAAAGCTATTTTTTTGCTTGTCTGTAGGATTCACAAGTCTTCCACTCTGAATGAGCATTCTTCTTCTTCCTCTTCAAAAAAGAGGAAAGTCCTAAAAACCAGGAAACCACTGCACAAAAAAAAGTTGTCAAATGCCTTCATTCTCAAAAGAGAGCTCTAAAATTCATTATAGTGAAGTGTGATGTTGCTCTTTTTCAAACACACTGTTTCCTTCAAAACTTATAGAAGGGGTTCTTGAAAGCATAGTTCTTAAGCATAGCACTTTCTGATTTTTCCAACTTTTTGATCTTTTTATCAGAAGTTAACCTGATTGTTAAATATTGCAGCTTTGAGACCTTGAAGAAGAGAATTATTTGACATTGATAACAATATGTTTATGAATATAATGAAATTTAACATGTAGCAATTACAACTTTAAAAGTGATATGAAAACTGAAAAAGATTTTAAGTGGATGTAATGAAAAATGCATAAATAACGATAGAAAAATAAATACTTTAGTGAAACCACAAAACATAGCTGTTTCTTTCTGACAATGGGTTTAGCATTGGGCATGAAACAAAGGCTTAAATCTGGCTAAAAAAAAACAAAAAAACACACCTTAGAAAGTGAGAATACATCATATCGTTAAAAAAAACTAGAGAGTAAATTTAAAAGACACTAAGAAAATGTAAGTAGCAAACCAGAGAAAATAAAGGAGAACTGACCAAATAACTTTTTAGATTGACAGGATTGAGTAAAAAGATCATAACAGTAGTTTGTTGCATAATATTGT
>JAODAL010071008.1:0-15699 GCA_025379985.1 Phyllomedusa bahiana
CATGAAATTTTGATATTTTTCACAAACAAGGATGTATGGAAAAAATTTCTTACTAACTTAAAGCACAATGTGCCCAATGAAAAAAACAATCTCTGAATCACATGGATAGGTGAAAGTGTCAAAAAGTTATTTTCACATAAATGGACACATGTCAGATTTCAAAAATAGGGCTGTGTCAGGAAGGTCAAAACAGGCTGGGTCCTTAAGGGGTTAACAGTGGTTTACCTGAGCCTGGAGTGTCGCTTTGTAGCAAGAAAGTGCTAAATCTATGACCTGCAGTAGAACAGGTTCATAGATTCAGGTGCATTCTAATGCGCACAGAAAAAATTACGCCCGGACGGCAAACATCATACAAGTCGCCCTAAATCCACATAGAATAAGAATAAACGACCCCTTATGGTGATCTGCATACAAATTAAGCAGAGTTAAACATCAGAACAGAACTGAGATGCAATAATAGACATTACCCATGGACACGAGTGGGGCTGTTTTTGGGGACAAAAAAAAAAAAACAACAAAAAAGCAAACTTTTTTTTCATTTGATTCTGGCCAAATTCTTTAACGAAAAGGACCGGTCCAAAGCTGTCAACCAAAAGTACATTTTAAATGTAAACAAGGCTCAGGGATCCAGGGGGGTCTCTCTAGACGCTTGCAATGGGGGCATGTGAAGGAGTTTTTGACTATGAACTAATTTACGAGCTAAGGAAGAGATTTTGTTATAAAACCTCATGTAAGCAGAGGCTTCCAAAAGGCATAAAGGTCACCCGCAGACAACCTGTCCCGTTGCTTGTGTTCTTCCTATTGACACTGGATGCTATATTTCCCTTTCCCGACTTTGTAGCTCAGCTGTTTCATTACTGAATGATAATAACCCTCCTTTTGGTAAGATTTCACTCAAAAGTAAATTACTGCTCTGTCAATAAATGCTTTCTACAAACCGTGGAAAGTGCCAACAATAAGATACAAAAAGTTCCACGGTTCCGTCTATTACCCAACTATAGATCGAAAATGTTTCAGTGACTGAACACACTGCGTAAATATTTATCTACAGGAAAAAACTACGTCTGACGGCTGCCAAGATGGTAAATTGTATGAGCGAGTGTGTGCAGGGGGTAAAACAACTTCCAAAGCTCCTTCTTTAGATCACTGAATGAAAACAAGAAATCTCTATCCTGTTTCTTCAGGGCCAGATGGTCAGATATTATTTTTAAGAACTTTTTACACAACTTAACACCTGTACGGGTTTGGCCGCAAATTATGCGAAGCCTAAAATCTTACTGAAAACAATGTGATATCATAAATCTTGCTCAATAATACGGTAAAGGAGACTTAGCTGCTGCTGCTGTCCTGGGCACTAAGGTTAATTTCACAGAACATTCGTCTTAAGAAACATTTAAGATGTGGATGCGAGAAAGAGAGAACACATAGAAATGCTTAAAGGGAATGTGTCATCATAAAATGACTTATCTTTAACTCATGTTTTTATGTTAAACACATTTTTTAAGTATTTTGGTTATTTTTCTAATTTTCCATATCACTTTCAGTATTTTATAAGAATTCTTAAGTCCTGCACTTTTCACTAAGGCCACAAAGCCTAATACTTGTCTAACACAACCTGTTCAGTAAAGAAAGATTCTCAGTAGTCTGCTCATTATCAGCACAAAGGGGGTCAAACTGAAAGGAGACACCAGTGTGAATAGATAACACAGGATCCACCAGTCACAAGAGGAGATTGTCACAGTTCACCTTTTCACCTCCCTGCACGCTGATTTCTTCCCAGGTCACAGGGCATGTCTAGAAAAATCTCCTATAGAAGTCAATGGGACTGAGTCAGTCTTAAAGGGGTTTTGCCAAGAGGTGATTTCCTCAGCAAACAGGCTAAATTAGAGCCTTGAAAAGAGGGGCATTGTGTTTCTGTGTTTAAAAAAAACAAGTACCTCCTCTGTGATGTCATAGTACCACCTCCCCTACACATCCCCGAGGCTCAGTCCCTGTGGCTGAGTAAACATTGTTTTGCTACATCACAGAAGAGAACTATTGTGCACAAGTTAATGGGTTTTGTTTTATGCCTCTTATCCGCTCAGAAGAGATTAGCTAAGGGCAGATAGCTTTCTTTTATTCCTTCATGGACTCAGTGAGCCAAGGGAGCGTCTGCATTTTTACTCAGATAATTACATTACAATCAGTGCATTCTCTATACAGCAGACAAAGGATAATTTTTCCACAGTCCCTACACCGCTGCAGGAGGGGGGGGGAGGGCTGCTCAGGGAGCATCTGCAATCTTAACTCTGATAATTAATAATAATCTTTATTTATATAGCGCCAACATATTCCGCAGCACTTTACAAATTCAAGGTAAACGACAGCATTATCACATTAAAAGTACTTACAGATGGAGACACAAGGTTGAGGGCCCATGCTCGTGAGAGCTTACAATCTATTAGGGTCGTATGGGTGAAACAATACGGTAAGAAGTGCCAAGTTTACAATGGTCCAGCCATGTTTCATAAATAGGGGGTGGTTTACATGAAAAATGGATGAGCCTGCCACCCTGACAGTACATCTATATACAGATAAGTGCCTGTGAGTGCCCAAGTGCAGGGAGTGACAAATGTGTGTGTTAGCATTAGGGATCTTGGTAGGCCAGGCTGAGAAGATGTTTTCTCAGGGCCTTCTTAAAACTGTGAGGGTTGTGAATGTGCCTGATCGCCCGCGGTGGCATATTCCAGAGAACTGGTGCCGCACGTGTGAAATCTTGGAGACGGGCATGGGAGGTTCGGATGATTGATGATGTACCTGATATCAGCAGCACAGCGGAGAGCGCGGGGCGGGTGGGAGACAGCGACGAGGGAGGAGATTAGGGGGGGGGCAACGTTGTGGAGAGCTTTGAGTGAGAATGCTGAGTTTATACTGTATCCTGTACTGAATGGGCAACCAGTGCAGTGACTGACACAGGGTAGAGGAATCAGTGTAGCGTCTGGAGAGAAAGATACGCTGGCTGCTCCATTCAGGACAGACTGAAGAGGGGAGAGTTTGCAGAGAGGCAGACGGATAAGCAAGGAGTTGCAGTAGTCAAGACGAGAAAGAATAAGAGCAGTAATGAGAGTTTGAGTCGTTTCCACAGTGAGAAAAGGACGGATTCTGGAGATGTTCTTGAGGTGCAGGTGATAGGAGCGGGCAAGGAATTGGATATATGGGGAGAAGGTCAGATCAGAATCAAATAAACCCTCAGACAGCGGGCCTGCTGCCTAGGGAAATGGTGGTACCACATACAGAAACAAATAGCAGGGGGGGGTTGGTGGGTAGCTGGCGGACAGACACGAAGTTCGTCTTAGTGAGGATTAGTTTCAGATGGAGAGAGGACATGATGTCAGAGACAGCGGACAGACAGTCACTGGTGTTTTGTAGCAGGGCAGGAGTGATGTCACGGGAGGAGGTGTATAATTGGGTGTCATCAGCATAGAGATGGTACTGGAAGCCAAATCTACTGATGGTTTGTCCAATGGGGGCTGTGTACAATGAAAAGAGGAGAGGACCTAGAACTGATCCCTGAGGAACTCCAACAGCAAGAAGAAGAGGGAGGAGATCGAACCAGAAAATGAGACACTGAAGGAGCAATCAGACAGGTAAGATGAGAACCAAGCGAGAGCGATGTCCTGGAGGCCAATGGTGCTGAGCATGCTGAGGAGAAGTTGGTGGATCCAACAGTGTCAAATGCTGCAGAGAGATCCAAGAGAAGCAGCAACGAGTAGTTACCTTGAGATTTTGCTGTTAGGAGATCATTTGAAACTTTAAGGCAGTTTCCGTGGAGTGTAAAGTGCGGAAACCTGATTGCAGAGGGTCGAGAAGAGAGTTCGTAGAGAGACAGCGGATTAGGCGAGAGTAGACCAAGTGTTCCAGGAGTTTAGAGATGAAGGGCAGGTTAGAGACTGGTCGGTAGTTATCAGCACAGGATGGGTCCAGAGAGGGCTTTTTTAGTAAAGGGGTTATGATGGCGTGTTTGAAGGAAGATGGAACGATCCCAGTAGAGAGAGAGAGGTTACAGATAGCAGTAAGGTGAGAGAGGACAGCTGGAGAAATAGAATGGACGAGGTGGGAGGGAATGGGGTCAGTAGAGCAGGTGGTGGGGCGAGCAGACAGGAGAAGACTGGACACTTCTTCCTCTGTCGTCAGGTCAAGGGCTGAGAGTAGATTAGAGGACATGCGGGAGGGGATGGGATGGGTATTACTTGGGGACTGAGATATGTTTAGCCGGATATTTTCAATTTTCTCTTTGAAGTAAGTGGCCAGGTCTTCAGCACAGAGGTCAGTGACTGGGGCCTGAGCTCTAGGCCTTAGGAGGGAGTGGAAGGTGTCAAAGAAGCGTTTTGGTTGTTGTGTAGTGTGGAGATGAGGGAGGTGAAATATTTTTGTTTGGCGCAGTGAAGGGCAGTGTGGTAAGTCCTGAGCATGAATTTGTAGTGGAGAATTAATTACATTAGAACCAATGGATTCTCTATACAAAAGTAACAAGATCTTTCTCCCCAGTCCCTTCAAAGCTCGTTCATGTTCCCTGCCATCAGATAAGAAGTGCAAACAATGCAAGCGCGGCCAGATCAGCTCCTGTCAGCTCCTGGTCGTGTCTAATGTAAACTGTCAGGAAATCAAGGGCATCTAATTAATGCTGTAGCTCTCACAGGCTTCACTTTTTTAATGACCTATATTTAGAAAAGTGATTAAATACGCATTTTGGAGGATCCCACGTCAACATTACATCGTGGCAAAACCCCTTTAAGTCTGCTATGAGCATGAAGCTACTGTAAAGTATCTGTCTGCTGTTAAAGCAGTGCAAACAAGGCCGAGTGGCCAAAGTGAAAACTGCAAGACTCAAGAATTATTAAAAAATATTGAAAGTGATATGAAAAATAAAAAAAAACCAAAATTCCTAAAAAAATGTGTTTAACATAAAAACGGGACTTAACCCCTTAAAGGGGTTGTATCATTTCATTAAATGGTCTTCAGAATAAGGGGACAGTGAAAATAAGTAACTTTGCAATTAGATGTCATTAGCAAAGCTGTCTTGTTATCACAGGATCCCTTACCTTCTGTTTCGTGTTTACACTGATCTCCAGTGCTGGTCGGATCCCTCCTCCTTTGCATTTCCCTAGCTGAGAGCTCATTTACATTCTGTTCATCCCCGGTCGGCCGTATTCATTGCGCTGCATTCCTGCCTTTTGCTCAAAGTAAGGGACTGGCACATTTTCACTCTGCACAGCCAGAAGAAACAGAATAACACTGCAGGGCTTCTACAATTGGAAAACAGCACAATTGTGTGTCGATCCCTGCCTCTCTGACTCAGAGTTAGGGGCCGTAGCAATTTGTCTCTGCACACCCAGCAGAAAAACACTGCAGAAGATTCTACAATCAGAAAATAGCACAGTTGTGTCTCGGTGCCTAACTCTCCTGCATAGAAGGGAGATCTGTGCCGTTTCATAGAAAGCTGGATTCAACTGTAACAAATCTCCAGCTGTGAGAGATCAGTGCTCAGTCTAGATTGAATGCAGCCTGTGGTATGTATACAGCTCTTACAAAATAAGACTGCATAGGGAAAGACACAGTGACATGTGGACTCAGAGAGGGGGGGATCTCGGGAGCCAGCATGAACAGTGAAGGGGGGATGTCACCCAGCTGGGAGGGGAAGAAATGCCCCTGCATTTCTAGAGTTGAGAAGCTGAGCAGTATGAATCATACAAACTAAAGTAGCGATACATCCCCTTTAAGGACCCGGCGTTTTGTTTTTTTTGTTGACACGTTAGTTTTTCCCTCCTCGCCTTCCCAAAGCTAGAACTTTTTTATTTTTCCACCTACATAGATATATCAGAGCTTTTATTTTGCTGGACAAGATGTACTTTCTAATGGTGTTATTCACTGTACTATAGAATATACTGAGAAACCGCAAAAATATTCCAAGTGGGACAAATGGTTAAAAAAAAGTATTTTCGCCATGTTTGCGGGTGTTTTGCTTTTACGGCGTTCAATCTTCGGTAAATATAATGTATTATCTGTATTCTACAGGTTGAAACGCATCCGACAATACCAAACATGTAGTGTTTCCGTTATGTTTTGGTACCGTAAAAAAAATTCTAAACATATCTATTTTTGAAATTTGCGGCGCCATTTTGTGCGACCATTAACTTTTTTTGTACTAACACCTACGGACGTCAGTGAGCGGCATTTTTTGCGGGCTGAAGTGTACTGTTTATCGCTAGCAGTTTGGAATGAATGCGACTTTTTTGATCACTTTTATTCCAATTTTTAAGTGACGTAAAATTACCAAAAAACGCAATTTTGCCATTTGGAATTTTTTTCTTCTCTGGTATTCAGCGTACGGGATAAATGATGTTATGTTTTTATAGATCGGACTTTTTTGGACTCGGCGATACCAAATATGTGTAACTTTTTTATTATTTTATTGTTTTTATTTGTAAAATGGGAAAGGGGGTGATTTGAACTTTTAATACTTTTTTTTTTCATGTACTTTAAAACTTTCTTTTTTTTTTTTTTTACTTTAACATTGAGTCCCCCTATGGTGCTTGACCACTAGAGGGTGCGCTCGTTAAAACAGTCTAATGCATTGCATAGACAATGCATTAGACTGTACAAAGATGGCGGTTTCCCCACTTCCTGCCTGTGGCCGGAAGTGGGGCAAACGAGGACATGGCAGCGGTGGGAGCCTTCACAAGGCTCCCCGCTGCCATGTCCAGGCATCGGATCGCCACAGCTTCGCTGCGGGGATGCCGATCGCCGGGAAGAACGGTGCGCGGCACCGCTCTTCATTGATTTAGACGCCGCGGCCAACTTTGTCACGGCGTCTAAAGGGTTAAACAGGGCGGGCGGGCGACGCGGCCCGCTCGCGCTGTAACAGCTGGGTGTTTGCTGCGATCAGCCGCTAACACCCGGCGCCTGTGCGGAGGGGGGGGGAGGGGAGCGATCCCCCTGCAAAGCCACTTAAGGACCCTGGGACGTACTCATACATCCAGGGTCCTTAAGGGGTTAAACAATGACTCATTTTTTGATGACACATTCCCTTTAAAGGTCTGTTTTTTAAATATTTTTGTATGTATTTTACTACAAGAAACCAATAAATTATTTATTGCACTTAAAAATGCACTTACATAAATTTGCATGCATCATTTTTGTAACTTGGTGCTGACACACCAGTTCTAAATAGATATAGAAGAGTGTATCATATGACAGTATCAATGAAAGTGTTATCCGGCAAACGTTTTTGGCTCATAACACTCAAAAATGGCGAAGAGGGATTAAGCGCCAAACTTTGTATGGCAGTTCTACACCAAACTGACGCATTAAAAGGTGTCGTCAGGCGCACATTGCACCAAGTTTGGCCGTACGCCTGTTCATCTACAGAACCGGCAGTATATGGCAAAAAATGCCCAAAGGCAAATTCATAGATGTCGCCCTTAGTGTTTTCAACAGAAAGATTCTGGTAAAATATGTGCAGGTTACTAGATAGTACTTATTGCAGAAGATAGGTGAAGTACTAGACATGTAGTGATGGGGTGGTGCACTGGCATCAATAACAGCAGATGACACAAGTACTCCGGGGAACTTCAGGCTTTACTCACGGTATATTTCTTGTGGACATTACATAGTTATGAAGCACGGCACATGTCACTTAAACACATTTTAGACCCTCTTTCTCTGGACACTTTGCGACTCTCTCAACTCTCTGTGCAAGGTGCTGGCACTGGCGCTGACCCCCGTCCCAGTCCAGTTGTGCAAGGTGCTGGCACTGGCGCTGACCCCCGTCCCAGTCCAGTTGTGCAAGGTGCTGGCCCTGGCGCTGACCCCCGTCCCAGTCCAGTTGTGCAAGGAGCTGGCACTGGCGCTGACCCCCGGCCCAGTCCAGTTGTGCTGCTCGCCCTAACAGTCCAAACTGTCACTCTCTCTAGACTGTTAACCCCTTCTATACTGTAAGGCATAGTTGCCAACCCTCCCGTTTTGGGCGGGAGGTTCCCGCTAATGGGGGTCACCTACCGCCCCCCGGGCAGGGTTAACGAACCTTCCGCCGGCAGCGGGGGTTCTTTAAATGAATGCGGCGCTGGAGTAGCATTCGAACGCTGCTCCGGCGCCACCTGAGCCGTCCCTAAGGGCGAGGCGGGCACCGCTCGCCAGAGGGGGCGGCAGCCCACCCGCCCGCCTGGCGATTCTCACTGAATCAGTGCGGCCGCACAGTGTCAGTCAGCAGGATAACGGGGGCAACTGCCTGGCTAATGGGGGCATCTGCCTGGCTAATGGGGGCAATACCTGGCTATTGGGGGCACTACCTGCCTATTGGGGACAGCTACCTGGCTAGAAGGGGGCATTAACCTGGTTACAGGGGGTTACTACCTGGCTACAGGGTTCAAATAGGGCACCGAGATACCTACTTATTGGGGCACAGTTTGGCGGTATCTCCCAGCTCTCCTGGATGCTGAATAGACCATCCAACAGTCCAGGGAAGCTGGGTGAAGCCAAAACCCTAATTTAGCTTTCTTCCAGAGCCATTACACAGTTAGGTGGAGGGTGTGGCTTTTTGAGGAGGCGTGGCTCACAAACAAGATGGGTGTGGTCATGTAAATGTTTGGCTACGCACGCCGCCCCTTACAAACTCCTGCTTTCTTACTTTCAAAAGTTGGCATGTAGGCTGTAAGGCTATGTTCACACAGCATAATTGCGGGGCGTACAGTACGCACGCAATTATACTGCGTGTTCGGGAGATCGCGTCGGCGCGTACTCCTGCGATGCCCCATAGACCGTCATGTGACTTATCTCCCCGCGCGTCGTATTGTACGCTCGGGGAGAGGAGGCGTAATCCATAGTTCTCTATGAGAACTGTGGATTACCATAATGACTTGGGCGCAGTACGGCTCTAAATACGCGGTGAAATGCGCCCCAATTTAAGCCGTGTGAACATAGCCTAAGGGACATCTTATAACACTCTAGACATTTCCCCATACAATACAGTATAATATAATATATACAATTGCCCTCAATATACAGTATTTTTTATTGGTTCTAGGATGACCATTGTATGTTGATACCATTGTAGGTTGAAGTTGTGACTCTATGGAAAACCGCAAAAGAAACCAACAAGGAATGAGAGCAGCATCAAAGCTCCACAATGGGTATACAACCGCAATTTGTGCAATAGCCAATCCGCTAGGTGTGTAGGCCTTCTACTCACCACCAAAGCAACAAAACCAGAATACTGGTACTGCTTGAGAAAGGCCAGTGTTTGACAGCTGAAACGTTGCATTGTGTACTCCTTATGTAATAAATTTTTCATTTTTTTTATCCTTTTTGGTGCTGCCGTCCGCATTTCTTCTGTTTTTGTTTCTATGGAAAACTGGTCATTTTTTCCGAGGCCCAAAACTGTCACCCAACATAATACAAAATGAAGTTTAAGAAAATAACTAAAACATACTAAGCAAGTCCTTACATATGACCTCAGGTAGAGCTGAGGGAAGCTGGAAATCACGTTCTATGATAAGGATAGGAGTTTCATTGCGTCATGAACTTTTTAATCATAAAAAAGAAAATGGGGCCCTCACCTGGTCGACAAAGGAGTCGCTTATCCTGGCACAGGTAAGAGCAGTACAGGACATGCAGTACCACATTGTACTGTAGAGAGGCGCTTTAGACTGCCAATCACTGCATGCACCTCACTAATACATGTAAGAGCAGTACAGGACATGTAGTACCGCACTGTACTGAAGAGAGGCACCACTAGACCACTAATAACTGCATGCACTGCACTAATACATGTAAGAGTGGTATAGGACATGTAGTACCACACTGTACTGTAGAGTCACTACTAGACCACCAATTGCTGTATGCAACTCACTAATATGTGTAAGAGCAGTACGGGATATGTAGTACCGCACTGTACTGTAGAGAGGCACTACTAGACCACCAATCACTGCATGCAGTGCACTAATACATGTAAGAGTAGTATAGGACATGTAGTACCTACATTGTACTGTAGAGTGGCTACTAGACAGCCAATCACTGCATGCACCTCACTAATTATAATGTAAGAGCAGTACAGGACATGTAGTACCCCACTGTACTGTAGAGAGGCGATACTAGACCACCAATCACTGCATGCACCTCACTAATACATGTAAGAGCAGTACAGGACATGTAATACCGCACTGTACTGTAGAGAGGTGCTACTAGACCACCAATCACTGCATGCACTTCACTAATACAGGGGTTTTACAAGTAAAATGTTCATGATAATTGGTTGGGTCTTCCATGGATCACATCTGTCACAGATCAGCAGTGTCCGTTGCATTGTATGGTGAGTGCGGTTTCAAGATATATTGTCCCAGGAAAGACCATTGTATGGTGAAAATATTGTATCCTGGGGCCACTGTAACTTGAAGGACTACTGTATTTGCAAAGGGTCATGTAAAAATCAGAGAACAGAAAATGTAAAGATACTAGCAGCACAATATCCTCCTTGATCCTTACTCGATCCTGTTTTGGGCACTGCTTCCACTGTCTTGTACTTTCAATGAGTACAGTTAGCTCCTGTTATCAATAATCTTTAATGGCTTTGGCCCCAGGAGGGTGTTTTCCTATGTTCAGGCTTCTAGATATAGTTTTTTAAGCCAAAACCAAGACTGGATTTAAAATGAGCAAAAGTATCGGTCTTTTCTTAAAGGGGTGTTCCCATGAAGCAAAGTCTAGTACCATGGTCAGCTCACAGCTAGCTGCGAGACGACCATGCATGAGAATGAGGAGGGAACACTCCTTTGGAAGTTCTTGAACATAGCTGAGCCCACACACTCGGCTATATTTGAAACTCCCATAGAAGTGAATAAAGAGGATGGCTGCAAGCATCGCTCTCTTCAATCTCATGCACGGTTGGCTCGCAGCTAGCTGAGAGCTAACCATGGCACTACACTTTGCTTTGTGGGAACACCCCCCTTAATATGTGTCCTCCAGTAATAATCCATTTCAAAAAGCTTGAACGTGGAAACACAAACTTAGATAGGTCGCACCTGATAAGCTTCCAACGATGTGGTAGGTGGACATGTGCAATTTGATCAGAATGTGTGCTAAAATACTCAACTTTACCTATATAGAAAAAATAGAAGTAAGGCTCTTCCATATAATCAATGTCTTGTCACTTTTATCTTGTGGTGTTTGCCTACTTTTTAAGCCATTACAGCATGCACCAGTGTTTTCAATAGTGTCTAGATGTGCGGACTTTGTCTTCTTTGTACACACTTTTAGCATTTAGTAATGACCAACTAATTATTGGAAGTATGGCAGCTAGTCCTATTGTGTTGGGTTCTCTGCTGAACCCCAACTGTAGACATTCATCAAAAAAGAGTTAGGTTAGATCTTGCAAAGTACATATATTTACTTATGTGTATATCATTCAGTGAACATACATTGTCCTTTTCAAAACTTCACGTAATAAAATGTATAATCAGTTTAGGTGGATTCTGTTAGCCAGAATCTTTGGCAGCTTTGGCCCCAGGAAAGGTAAGCTTTAGGTCCTATCTGAAGAAGCAACCTTGACTTTACAAATGGGCACAGACAATTTAATTGCTCAGGACCTTAAAGGGGTTGTCTCACTACATTGATTCATCTTACCTCAGTCCTGTTTTCTTGGTTTCATTTTGAATTCAGCTGCGTGCAGTAGAAGCCAAGTCTGTAGCTATAGCGACCAGCACTTGCAGCCTATCATGTGAGATGGGACAGGTCTGTAGCTGATACAGCCCATATAAGAGGGGATATCTAGGAATAGGAAGGACACTGTTAATAGACATATATTGGAAAGTGGCTTGTTTTTGCAAGATCTTTAACATAAAAAGCAATCCTTGTAGTGAGACAACCCCCTTTAACTTTATACAGTGCATATAGTAAGGACAGCGGTAATGAAATTTCATAAATTCAATGTGTGCATGTGTCCTGCCACCTTCTGAGTGCAGTTGTCATGGTTGTCTAGTCTCGAATGATATTCTGGATTATTTTTTACTCTAAGACACCATGAGGTTATTCATTGGACTTCAAAAATGTTTGCTTTCAGGGAAAATGTTCCTGATACATGGCTATACCAATTTTGATATGTTTGCACCATATAGGGCGACATGTATGATTTTTGGTGCCCAGGCGCCATTTTTTTGCGTACATTAGTAGCGTAGAATACGCCTTAATCTATGAACCTGTTCTACTGCAGGTCATAGATTTAGCACTTTCTAGCTACAAAGCGACACTACTGGCTCAGGTAAACCACTTTTAAAGTGCTCTACCTGTTTCAGCAGTAATGCGCCTGGATTGACCGATTAAACAGTCATAAATGTGTAGCTTTGTACGGTTGTAGTGTGACACGCCTCCAGCACTCCCCCCTGATCTCAGGCGCATGATAATGCGCCTAATATTGGAGTGCGCCTGGTTACAAATATAGCAAACGGAGCTTCGCCGCCCCATTTATACATGTCGCCCATAATGCTTATTTTTATGAACATTCAGGTAAAAATTTGAAATTCGAAAATCAAAAATGAGTCATTGTTTAAGTCCCATTTTTATGTTAAACACATTTTTTTTGTAATTTTTGGTTGTGTTTTTTTATTTTTCATATCACTTTCAATATTTTTTAATAATTCTTAAATCTTGAAGTGTTCACTTTGGCCACTAGGCCTTGTTTGCACTGCTTTAACAGCAGTCAGAGAGATACTTTACAGCAGCTTCATGCACATAGGAGACTCAAGACTGACTCAGTCCCATTGACTTCTATAGGAGAGTTTTCTAGTCATGCTCTGTGACCTGGGAAGAAATCAGTGTGCAGGGAGGTGAAAGGGTGAACTGTGACTATCTCCTCTTGTGACTGGTGGATCCTGTTTTATCTATTCACACTGGTGTCTCCTTTCAGTTTGACCCTCTTTGTGCTGATAATGGTCAGACATCTTAGAATATTTCTGTACAGAACAGGTTGTGTAAGACTATTATTAGGCTTAGTGGCCAAAGTGAAAACTGCAGGACTTTAGAATTATTTAAAAATATTGATAGTGATATGGAAAATTAAAAAAAGACATAACCAAAAATTCTTAAAAAATGTGTTGAACATAAAAATGTGAGTTAAACATTAAGTCATTTTTGATGACACATTCCCTTTAATATTTTGTATCCATTGAATATAGAAGAAGCAAGATGACTATGAAAGCTCAGGCTATGTTTGTGCTAGGAAATGTTGCCGGCATACACCAAAGCATGATGTCCACAGAACACTATAGCTCTGAGATATGTCTGCAAGGTGTCTACTTTTTTGTCCTGTATAGGAAAAAAAGCTGCGGTTTTCAAACAGTTAGCTACAGTGAATACAAAAAAAAATTGCAAAGTTGTACTCGATGTTCACTATATAGATAAGGAAACTATTTTCGCACATGCGGTAGATGTAAAGAAGGAACTTTTTTGTTACCAGAAGTTATTCAACATTTTGCACTTTTGGTAGCCAGGAACATTTTTCCAACCTGAATTACAGATTTCAAAAATGTTATAAAATTTCTCAAAACCTTTAAAATTTTTTCTGATAGAGATACATTATTTCACAAAAACATGTAAAACCTGGCACTTCATCAACACATTTCCTTCTTTTTGTAAAAGATGCATAAAAAACAAAATCTTGTTTGAGTCCAAAAGTCCAAACCAAGCTTCTTCCCCTCTCCCCCATTAAACTCACCACTCTATATGAAAAATCTGCTGAAAACAGTCTCTACTCATAAGACAGACCGTGAGCTGACTGAGGAATCAGGTCTTATACTACCCGAAGAAGTCTATGGAGAGGGCAGAGGGAATGAGAGAAAGGAAGAGGCTTGTGTATGTGTGTATCATTTTGCTGCATGGATCCCTCCCTTTCTCTCTACGAAATTCCCCACTCTCATAGGTTTTGATTTCAACATCCCCATTGTTACCCCATATCCCCCCCCCCCCCCCCCTTGGTTCTCAGTTTCTTTCACTAACATCTGCCCTGGGCCTCTCGCAATTTACAGATTCTCTCACACACAAGGATGGTAACTCTCTTGATAAGGTCTTCTTTTGTCTCTGCTTCATTACTTACCTTATTAAGTCACCTCTTGCGCTCTCTGATTATAACCTTATAGACACTCTGCAGTCCTCACTGCCCCCAATCTCCTCCACCTCCTGTCCTGACCTGGCCATTAACAATATAATGAAACTCTCTCAACCACCCTGGACATATTGGCACAACTTCAATCCCGCACGACCAAAGGCCAGCAGCCTTGGCACACGCCTCAGACTCACTTTCTGCAGTGATGTCCCAGGTGTGCTGAACATCTGTGAAGAAAGGCAAAGCTATCTGCAGACTTTCTCCATTACAAATCGTGCTCAGGACTTACCACACTGACATTCAATACACCAAACAAGAATGGTTCACCTCCCTCATATCAAATTTACACAACAAGCCAAAACGACCATTTGACACTTTCCACTCCCTTCTTCCACCTAAAACTCAGGCCCCGGTCACTGACCTCTATGCTGAAGATCTGGTCACTCACTTTTAAAGAAAAAAACGAATTGTCCGGCAAAACATCTCATCGCAAACCCCAAACAGCACCCATCCTGTGCTCTCCCGTACATCCTCTAGTCTGCTCTCAGCCCTTGACTCGATGGCAGAGGAAGAAGTGTCCAGGCTTCTCCTGTGTATCGCCCCCCCCCGCCTAGTGACCTCATTCCCCCCACCTTCCAATCATTTCTCCAGTGTCCTCTCTCAACTTTCTGCAATCTTTACCCCTTTTTTTTTCCCCTGGATCTTTCATTTTTTCTTAAACACACTGTTATAACCTCTTAACTAAAACAGCCTTCTCTGGAACCCATCTTTCGCTGCCAACACCGAACCGGGGTCCTAACCTCCCTTCATCTCTAAACCCTGAACGCTTGGTCTATTTTCACCTAATCCATTTTCCTCTCTAACTCTTTCTCGCCCCTCGCATCAGGGGTTTCCACACCTCACACTCCACAGAAATTGCTCTAGCTAAATTCTAAAATGATCTCCTGACAGCGAAATCTCAGGGTCACCAATTGTTGTTGTTGTATCTCTCTGCATTGTTTGACACTGTAGACCACCAACTTCTTCTTTAGGACACCGCTCTCTCTTGGTTCTCATCCTACCTCTGTGACCGCTCCCTCAATGACTTATTTTCAGGGTTTTCTTTTTACAGTTTTTAAAGGTTAAATTTTTTACTTTCTTTGAAACAGTGAAAAATTTTTTTCTGAAATCTGTTTCCCTGGGAGCAATTTTTTCCCCTGGGCAAGCGCTTTGCCGCTCCAGTCCCTCAATTACGCCCTCATGGGTGAGGCTGAAGATATGGGGGCATACACTGGGCCGACCCATTTCCTCTTGCTCTTTGCATCGAACTAACTGTAACAACTAAATTATATATTTTGGGAGTCTGCAAAATAGGCACCGACTCCGACTCCTGCAAAATAGGCACCGACTCCGAGTCCACGACTCCGACTCCACAGCCCTGCAAACAGGACAGCAAAATAATCTGTGAGCTAATAATGATTGACTTTTTAATAAAAATGAAAATGTTTTCTACTTTTGCAAAAAAAAGCCCAGGGGCCACCTTTTAAAAACACAGACTTCCCCAAATAAGTCCCACAACTGCTCAAACATTTTTT
>JAODAL010071009.1:0-15699 GCA_025379985.1 Phyllomedusa bahiana
GGTTGTACACTTCTATTCAAATATTGTATTGTTTAACTCCATATGCTGTCAATTAGGTTATTGACTACTTTTATAGACTAAGTTGTTGCATTTTTTTTTTTTATTTTGTAAAGACAGTACCACCAGAAAGTTCATTTCACCAGTCCTCAGAGGTTTGTGGCATAGACAACAAAGACATGTTATGTGGGAAATTCTAAGCTTAAAAACTGACAGAAATGGAAAGAGAAATAAAAATAGTAATTTCAAACAATTTTCACTACTTTCATAAAACAAGTCAATTTTCTTTTGATGTTGCAGATATTGAAAAAGACTTGGCACTAATGGCTGAAGCAAGTATGTCTCGGAGCCCAGCAAACCAGCAAGTTGCTGGCACAGCTGGAAGTGACCATCAAGGAAGTTACCACACTTCAAATGTACAAAACACAAAACCACAAGTGCCAAACCAAACAACAAAAAACTTACAGCTACATCTTCAAGAGAACAAGTCACCTCCTCTAAGTAACAGCAGAACTAATGGCTCAAATCAACCAAACAGTAGACCACAGACTCCAAATTCACAGTCAAGTAGACTTCAAACACCTGTTACTCCATTGGGCAGACCAGGAACTCCAAACAGCTTGTTGAACCGGCCCCTCACTCCAAGTAATCAGGGAAACAAAGAAGGAGTCTCTCCCGGTCATAGGAACAGATCTGTAACTGTTAAAAGTCAAGTTGGCTGGACTTCTAGTACACTATCAGGAGTTCCTGCTCAGGTTCCTGGAGACACTTCAGGAACTACTTCTCATCGAAACAGTGTTGCCGAGGTCAGCCTTACAACTTACTTTACTGTATTGCATATTATCTTCTTGTTTCAGGGGAGTGAGTTTTTGAGTTTATTTGCTTGCACATGTAAATTTTAAAGTTAAATTGAAGGAGTTTTCCAATATATATATATATATATATTATAGTATATATATATATTATATATATATATTTATATATATATATATTATATTATTATATATATTTATATATTTTTATATAAAAACGTTTCTGCTTCTCTGGGGAGTTTTGAAATAGAAATAAAAATCACCTTGGTTGCAGCGTCACATGACTACTGATCATGACTTCATTGGCAGGTATACACCATTAGCGGTGGTAGAAAAATAAAAATCTCATCTTTCAAACTTATTCCATTCTATTTTTTAACCTCCACATGCAGCTGAGAAGTGTTTTTTTTTTTAGATAATGGAAAACCCCTTTAAAGGAGTTGTCTTACCAACACATTGTTGGCATCATAGAAATGTAGGGCAAAAAAATAGCTCTTCTGGAAACATGTAATGGTCTTCACCTGGTTCCTTGGAGAGTGCATGGATCTGCTCTGAGCACCATAGAGTTGTGGATACATACAAAAGTAGAATTTGGTTCCGTAGTCTTCTTAAAACTTTAGATCTTTATTTTCAACATTTTAAAACATTAGATCACCACAGACGCATTTCAGGTTCTTAAACAGCTCTTAATTGTAGGAGATGCCATCATATCCTGCACCTACCTTGAGACTGGGCATGGGAATCTCTCTCCAATTTTAGTGGCAGTTGGAAGTGTCCCATTGATTACAATAGGAATTCTGAGTACAGCCAAGCAGGACAGTTCTGACCACCTCTGCGTGTTGAACGGAAGGGTTCTGGTGCCGTTCTCAAGGTGTGAGTCCAAGAGGTATCTGCACCTATCATACATTGATGGCATATCCTATTGATATGTCATGAGTATGTTTGGTGAGACAATCCCTTTGTATATATTGTGCATGTTTCTCAAAATATGTGCAGAACAAAAATTTCTAACATATGCAACTTTACAAGTCATCATTGAAACACCATTAAAAAAAATACATATTTTTTTAATGTCCAGCAAACTCTATTCATGCTAAAAATGGCTATTTTTCTGTCCCCGAATACTACTTTTGTCATAGAGCAGATAGAGTATAAATAAACTTGGAAATTAGACAAAAAATTTAAGCACAATGGACCTTTTAACCTTGGGGCTGCTCTCCAACTAGATGGAGATGTCAATAATGATATGATTCACTTTGCACTGACACATACAGCTTCAGGCTGCAGGGTTTTCTATTTGTTTGTACATACTGAATGGTGACCGCACTGCCATTTCAACACAGCTGGATCGTTGCACTTGTCTTATTGAAAATGATGGCATTGCTAAAGCATTTCCACCTGGACAACCTGTTAGGAGAGAAATGATGTTTGCAGTTTGTATAAACGGTGAGGTATTAGATATGACAAATCTGGTAGCTCTAAATGGCTCAGTTTCCAAATGGAAAGATAATATTGTAACAAAAGCAGAAAACCCTTTAATATCTTGCGAAATAAGTTTCCAGTTGTAACTTTGGGTTATTAAATTAAATACAACAAAACACATGAAGAGGTTATATAGAATAATGATGCTAAATAAATTAGGTAATCATTACAGTTTTTTTTTTTATATGAAAAGAGCATATGATGGGTGACTGTGGGTGTCCCATTTACATCGGAAAGACTATTATTACGTACACAACAGTTTCCTGACAATCATACACACAATAAGTTTACTCAAAATTGGGACATATATTAAAGCTAAATTAAAATGAATTCTGATTGTAGGTAAATGCCATAGTCACTGTATTTTTGCATTGATTGTAACAAGAAGGCATATTTACTAATGCTGTCTAATGTTTAGACAGAGCAAACTTAGACTAGACAGCCTGCAAAGTGCCAGTTATATCCCTGTATGATAAATCTGGCTCATGTTTAGAAACCTCTTTCTACCGTTACATAATTTATTAGTTGGCTTAGCTTGTGCCAAAAAACTACTGCGGGCGGCACAATTGTCATAGTACTGTCATAGTGTACCACAATATTTTATTGTCTAATTTATAAACATGTCCAGAGAGGTAACTTAAAGCTCCCGGGCTTCAGTGCATAGTCTGCGACATTGCTCCCAACTACCATTTTCCATTTGAAAGTGTGGTCCCAGCTCGTTATCTGTGGGTCTACCTCCACCTCATAGCTTGCTTCAGACCAGCTTCAGAGATAGGAAGATGGCTGCACTTGCAGTGTTCTCTCCATTTACTTCTGTTGGAGTTCTGGATATAGCCTATCACAATCGCTCAGCTACAGTACATTCAGAACTACCATAGAAATGTGGCCATCCCCCCTATTCTCTACAGTCGGCTTGTATTAAAGGGTTTTTCTCATTACATTAAATGGTGTTCAGAATACGGGGACAGTGAAAACAAGCAACTTTGCAGTTGGATGTCATTTGCAAAGCTGTCTTGTTTTCACAGGATCCCTTATGTTCGTTTTTTTTTGTAAACACTGTTCCCCTGTGCCGGTCGGATTTCGCCTCCTTGCATGTGATAGGCTGCCGGCTGTGATAATTTACATCCTGTCCGGCCCACGGTCATATTGACAGGAGCGTGTATTCACACGCATGCTGGAACGGCTCTGTGTTGGCGTGCAGTGGAAATCGGTATTAAACAGAGGAGATGTTGCAGTGATGAGAGAGATAGAGACAGAGAGAGAGAGAGAGATTTGACATATGTGTGTGGGGCTTGCGCTGTTCACTGACAGCAATCGGTGGTAGTTTCGACGTATGCGTGCGGGGTTTGCGCTGTTCACTGACAGCAATCTGTGGTAGTTTTGACGTATGCGTGCGGGTTTGCGCTGTTCACTGACAGCAATCAGTGGTAATTTCGATGTATGCGTGCGGGGTTTGCGCTGTTTACTAACAGCGATCAGAGGTCCTGCATCAGAGAGAGAGATCTTGTGCAGTCCCATGTAAACACAAACAGATATAGCGTAGTTTTGTTCTGCAGATCTGTAGAGGTCAGAGGTGTAATAATTAGAGATGGGCGAATTTTCCGAAATTCGGTTCGTTCACTTCGCCGAATTTCTCGGCAAAAAATAACTTCGTTCCGAATTACTTCGGGACGAATCACGTTAAAAAACAGCTATTTCCAGGCTGCACAGAGCCTGCAGGGTGCTGTAGAACATTGTGCCATGCTTAAAATATGCAGAGGCAGCTTGGTTTGGTCTTCATACAATGTTGTGTTTTAGTATGACACGCAGATGACTGCCGCCGCTCTTAGAATCGCTTCACTCTAAAGTTCCCTGGGCACTTAAGAGGGCAAAACTGACCAAAAAACTGAAGGGGGAATGTAGCCTGATAAAGTCAGGCAGCGACAGCTGGAAAAAAAACAAGTGAGGGCTCAGGTGGCAACATTTAGTGACAGAGTGTGGAAGGTGACGGCGGCCCGCCACAGCAGCATGAGGTCAGAGGAGTGGCACAATGAAATTCTGGAGGTGGCAAAAACAGGAGTAGGCCACAGAGTGGCACAATGAAACAGTGTGTAGGTTACGGCAGCAGCCACAGCGCAGCATGAGGTCAGACAGTGGCACAATGATATTCTGGAGGTGGCAAAAACAGGATTAGGCCACAGAGTGGCACAATGACACAGTGTGTAGGTTACGGCAGCAGCCACAGCAGCAGCATGAGGTCAGACAGTGGCACAATGACATTCTGGAGGTGGCAAAAACAGGAGTAGGCCACAGAGTAGCACAATGACACAGTTTTTAGGTTACGGCAGCAGCCACAGCAGCAGCATGAGGTCAGACAGTGGCACAATGACAGAGTGTGTAGGTCACGGCATCAGCCACAGCAGCAGCATGAGGTCAGACAGTGGCACAATGACACAGTGTGTAGGTCACGGCAGCAGCCACAGCAGCAGCATGAGTCAGACAGGTGGCACACAAATGACACAGTGTGTAGTCACGCAGCAGCCCACAGCACAGCATGAGGGTCAGACAGTGGCAAATGACAGAGTGTGTAGGTCACGGCATCAGCCACAGCAGCACAATGAGGGTCAACAGTGCTACAATGACAGAGTGTAGGTCAACGGCTGCAGCCACAGCAGCACATGAGGTCAGAAGTGGCGACAATGACACAGTGTGTAGATCCGCGGCAGCCACAGCAGCAGCATGAGGTTCAGACAGTGGCACAATGACATTCTGGAGGTGGCAAAAACAGGAGTAGCCACAGAGTGGACAATTGACACAGTGTGGAGTCAAGCAGCAGCCACACAGCAGCATCAGGTCAGACAATGGGCAAAAGAACATTCTGGAGTGGCAAAAACAGAATAGAGCCACAGAGATGGCACACATGACACAGTGTCTAGGTCACGGCAGCAGCCACACAGCAGCAGCATGAGGTCAGAAGGTTTGCACAATCACATTCTGGAGGTGGCAAAAAAACTGAGTAGGCACAGAATGGCACAATGACAGAGAGTGTTAGGTACAGGCAGCAGGAGCAACAGCTTGAGGTCAGAGAGGGGCAGACAATGACACAGTGTGGGGTGTGGTGGCATACCAGTCCCTGGTAAAAGATGGTTTTGGTGCAGATGGAGAAACTGTCAGCAGATGTGTGAGCATCAGGCGGGTGGCGGCATCAGATAGTGGCTGAGTCAGGTAGGTAGAAACCCAGACCATTTTCTCACAGTTTTTGGTGAAGTGCGTCATGGGGCTGATGTAGTCTTGACGCCCTAAGTCATTTGGTGTGTGAAATGCCCTGGCCGATCCACGCTGATTCATCTTGACAAAGGGTCAGTCGTTCACACATTTCTCCCGTGGACACAGCAGAGTTCTCCTTGGGTAACGAAGGCCACCGCCTCACTGAACAAACAACCGACTCTGATGCCCACACTACTGGCATGCCAGACAGCTTTCTCCACTGCAAAACACATGCAATTGCGGCCACAACATCTAGTTTGGCTGCCCGAGTATTTCAGCGGAACTTCTAACTGGGTGGCCAAGTGCTTTCCAAGTAGGCCACCACTTGTTTGGTTCAGGGTCTGCTCCAGGTCCATCTTGCTGCTGGCGACTGCCTCCCTCACTAGGCGGGTGAAGGAAGCTGCTCACAGTGACTGCCCAAGAACTTAGGTTGCTGCTGATGTTGCTGCTACTGGTCTGACCCCCCCACCTCCCACCGGCCAAGCCGCGCAGTAGTACGTGGAGCACTGAAGAACCCCCCCGGTCAGATACCTGTCAGATGGACGACGATGCCCGCACATAGGCAGCGGCCAACTGACTACGGAAATTTCCCTATAATATTTGAGTTTGTCCCTCCTCTCAATTAGCTGGGAAAAGGCTCCCCAATTGGACCGTAGCGAGGGTCCCAATAGGGTGGAGAGCCAAGGGAAGTCAACCCTCTGCCGGATGCTGACTATTCCAGCTGTCACTAGCCAGAAAAAAAAAAATCAGCATCTGCGGGCCAAGCTGCACACAGTGAATCCAAAGGGGCTCCTGCCGTCCATTCTCCACTGTATACTGCCGACGGTGCTTGCGGGTCATCTGCCTCGTCTTCCTCAACTCCATCTACCTCCCTCCAGCTGCTCCTGCTCCTCCTCTCTTGTCACCTGTAGAAAATCCACTCATCTTCACCAGACAAGCTTCTGCTCCAATGTCCTTCCCTCCTCCTCCTCCATCTTCAGTCCCCACCTCCCGGACTCCATGTGGCCCGCTAGATGTATTCGCCATCGATGCCAGGTCCCCTGCACAGACAGATTTTTCAGCATCTGTCAGGACATGAAGCAGTAGGAATGACGTTATTCATCCCGTAAGTCCCGGCCGACTGACAAATAACGTGGGCCCTCCTTGAATGGCCTCAACAAACGGCAGGTGTCACTCATGAGCGTGCCACTGCTGACATCAAAGTTTACACAGTGAGTACTCCTGGTCCGCCTGGATCATCAAAAAATCGGTTAATGGCCTTTCCTCTGTTCATATAGTCGGTCATCATTGCAGGCTGGAGGAGTGCCGGCGGTGTGGGGAGTGGAAACTTCGCATATCAGAGTGTTGGGAGGCCTTTTCCGCTGCAAATTGAGGAGGTGTTCCTGCCTTGTAGGAATGGATGAAGTGCATGCACAGTTTTCCTGCGCATTTTCAGATCTTCTGAAGATCGGTGAAGACTTCAGACATTTTTCACAGGGCGGGGGATTGATCCAATTGCGCGCGACGAGCGCCATGCAGAGCGCGAGAGAGACCGCGACCCCCCATGCCTCAGGTGGCAGCGCGGGACTCTAGGCTCCCATTGTCCGTGGGGGGGGGGGCACAATGGTTCACGATTTGGAGTTGGTGCGGAGAAAGCCACACATCGATTTCTTGCTGCATGACGCGGACAGTTCCTCCCAGTGTGATTTCGTTCACCCGAGGCAGAGCCATTGTAGAACTGCGTGACACCCTGTGTCCACACATGTGGTATGATGACAGTACTTGTGGAGGCTGAGATGTGGTGGTCGGTGAGGAGGAGAGGCGATATGTGGCGCAGGAGCCGCAGTTTGGAACAACGAGGAGAAAGCGGCGTCCTCCTGTCCAAGTTGTTGGTGTGCCCTGGGTCCGGAAGCACATTCACCCGTGGGCCGTAAAGGACATGTACTGGCCCTGACCGTAGTTACAGCTCCAGACATCCGCGCTGAGCCAGTGAGCACCTTGGAACAAACCGATAAGCTCAAGGAACTGGCTCCAACCTTCTGTGCTACATATTTATGAAAGCTGTACTCACACTCTCTGGCCTTTTTGGAAAAGAAATTACGGCTTGGAACTCTCCCATCCTCTGCTCGGCACAAACCATTAGTTTCTACTGAACCGGTGCATCCACCATTTGGAAAGGGAGGGACTGCGCACCAACAACTTGGACAGGAGCCCGGTAAGCTTCTGTTACCTTAGGATTGTTGGCCGCATACTGTTGTCTCTTGCAAATCGCCTTGCGCTGAACGTCCTGCGACACCAATGAGTAGCGAGGAGCAGGACAGACTGACTCGGAGATGATGGTCTGGACTGGTACTGGCTGGGCATCTGGAACTGTGGGCGCTGCTTGCTGCTGCTGTTGCTGGCGTCGGCAGGATGACCACCACATCCTGAGACCACGTTTTTCACCAGGCCTCCGGATGGTGACGCTTCAGGTGTTTACGCAGGTGCCGTGGTGCCAAACAGTTAGCTTCGCTGCCAAGCTTCACTTTCTGCCTACAGATTTCTACATAACCCATATTCGGCTCCTCCGGTGTCCCTTAAGCAAAGAACTCCACACTGCCCGATATCGGGATTTTACCGCCAACGCTCCGCACGGATGACTACTGCCGCGCTAGGGCCTAGTCGCTGAGCCCCCTGTGCTGCTTACTTTCTTGGACCTGCGAAACTGATTTTACTCCCGTGGCCTCTTGGCTCCCCGACCTCACGCAACCACGCTGCTATCCTGCTGCCTCACGGACAATTCACGACCCCCGTGCTGGCTGCGCCGCTGCTTGACGTGCAAGCTGACCCCTCTCTCACTGATGATGATGAAGCCCTTGCTTCACCCGGCTCCCAAAGTGCTACAATCCATCATCTATCTGTGTTTCATCGTCACTGCTGTCCTCATCACCGCTCTTGTAATGCAGAGGCTGACCCTCACGACCATGACCCTCCGCATGCCCAATCTCACATCTATACTTTGCCAGCCCTACTGCAAGAAGCATGGATATTGGCCCCATTTCCTTCGCTGCCAAATTAGCTGCTGACTGCCCTCCTGCAATAGGTTCATCCTCGCTATATAGTGGCGCTGAGCCCAGACCACATAGTAGATCTCTGGCTGAGGGATACCGGATGGGACAGAGGTGGGTTGAGGACAGGTGAGGGCCCGCACTGACCCGCTCCCGGGCCATGCAACTAAGGTTGTGTATGACGTTCCCACCGACTCTTGACTGGGGTTGTCAGTGTCATCGGGGAGGAATGGATGACCTAGTCACCAATCAAGAACCAAGGTTTTGCTAAACCAACACACGGCCGTAGATACGCAGAGTTGGGGCCTCCCCGATGACCCCTGTGCACGTCCCCTTCTGTGCTGCGACCGGGGCCCTGGAATGTTTGTGCCTCTCCCACTCGCGGTGAAGACCTGCCCACCTCTCTGTTGACATACGTTTGTTCTAAAATGTACAGACACTGTTTGATGAAGGGTATTGTTATGTAAATACACCCTTTATTTGACTCCAAATGAAAAACCAGTAACAAACTTGGGAACCCCTTTATTTAAATTTCGCTCCACAAAGGGCAGGAAAAAAAAGCTTGTATGGCCGTTTAAAAAACTCTGTGTATTTTTCTGGTTAAAAACCAAACAGGGTTAATTAACCTTTGATATGAATTATGCTACAGAATTTCTTTTGTGGGGGGGAAAAACAAAATTTATTTTTCTGAGTACAACTGCAAAACAACGCTTAATTAACCCCCGGATGTAAAATTGCGCAAAAAATTGAGCAGCCACAAACTACTATTTGTAGCGTGTTACAATTGCGTGTTTTACCTAACAACAAGGAAAAAATTGTAATTAACCCTTTTCTTTGGGAAATTTTTACAGAAAATTGTAATTTTTGGGGTGAAAAAGAGGTTTTTTTTTTGTCACCACAGCAAAAAAAACAACGCTTTTTTTAACCCTGGATGTAAAATTGCGCAAAAAAAATTTTAGCAGCTCAAACGTAGCTTTGTAGGTTTACAATTGCTGTTTTTTTAAAGCTAAAAAAACAAGAGAAAAAAATTTTAATTAAAAACCTTTGCTTGTGAAATTTTGCTACAGGGAAAATTGTAATTTTTGGCGGTGAAAAAAACGGTTCATTTTTTTTCCCCACAGCAAAAAAAATCTTTAAATTTAACCCCCCGGGTGAAATTGCGCAAAAGAATTGAGCCCACAAATACTACTTTGTACTGTTACAATTGCGTGTTTTCTACGCTACACAACAAGAGAAAAAATTTTAATTAACCTTTGCTTGTAAATTTTGCTACAGGAAAATTTTAATTTTTGGCGGTGAAAAAGACGGTTTATTTTTGTCACCACAGCAGCAGAATAACGCTTAATTAACCCCTGGATGTAAATTGCGCAAAAGAATTTAGCAGCCACAAACTACTAGCTTTGTAGCATGTTACAATTGCGTGTTTTCTACGCTACACAACAAGAAAAAAAATTGTAATTAACCTTCGCTTGTGAATTATGCTACAGGAAAATTGTAATTTTGGCGGTGAAAAAGACGGTTTATTTTGGTCACCACAGCAGAAAAACAACGCTTAATTAACCCCTGGATGTAAATTGCGCAAAAGAATTGAGCAGCCACAAACTGCTAGCTTTGTAGCGTGTTACAATTGCATGTTTTCTACGCTACACAACAAGAGAAAAAATTGTAATTAACCTTCGCTTGTGAATTATGGTACAGGAAAATTGTAATTTTTGGCGGTGAAAAAGACGGATTATTTTGTCAATACAGCAGAAAAACAACGCTTAATTAACCCCTGGATGTAAATTGCGCAAAAGAATTGAGCAGCCAAAAATGAAGTGGTATTTGTATTGTAAAAACGCTGTTTCTTTAAATGAATACAACAGGAACTGGCTTAGATCCCACTTGGATATTCAATGTGCTGTGAGCAGATAGCATTAACATGTATATGCAGCAGCAGTGGACGCACACTGAACTTCAGATCCAATACCCCAAAAAATCAGAAATAGAACCTTAAGAGAAGCAGTCTCTGAGACAAGCTGAGACACCCTACAAAAATCGCTGTATTAAAATCAGTACTTCAGTAAGAGCTATCACAATCAGCCGCGGCAGCACCTTCCCTGATCAGTACAGTGAGAGGAGTGTGAACTCCCAGCGTCGCGCCCGGACTTATATAGTGCGGTGACGTCACAGAATCCCGCCGGTCTCTGATTGGCTTCATCTCTGCACATGTCATGCAGGCTATGCCCTTCTTCCTCCCAGAGTGCTTTGCCCCATGTAACAACATGTGCTCCCAGCCATTTTATCAATCAAAAGCACACTTCGTTCACCCGAAGTAGCCCAAACTTCGACTTCGTTCAGAACCGAAGTTTTCCTGAAATTCCAAACGAATTCCACTTCGTTAGAATCAATTCGCCCATCTCTAGTAATAATCTGCAGGATATATTACTGTGTGTGAGAGGGAGGACAAAAATCACCCCTCTCTCCCAGAATCCAGAATGTCAAATGCCCATTCTAGTTACAAAGTATGTAGAGAGAGAGAGAGAGAGCGAGAAATGTAGATATACACTATCGAGTTACACTTAGCTTTTCACTTCCAATGATTCCTTAGTCTCCGACAGCTGAGAATCTCTCCCTCCTTCCACCCCCGCTCACACAGAATGAATTCTCACGTGCACACTTTGAAGATACTCCCTGCTTGGAGGAGGAACACGCCCCTCCATTTCATAAGCTCTCCTTAGCAACCAGTATAAACGGCTGTCAAATGATGAAACGATAAAACCGCTTTAAGCTACAAACTGGCCACAGACCCATAAATAACGACACAGGAAACCACTTTATGGCACTGGTTTCCATTCATTGGACAAAGGGACCTTTTAGGCTCCATTTGGCTGCAGGGCTTAGGTAACTGCAGTATCACGAATGTCACACCTTGAGAATGTTCAAGGTGGATTTAAATTGGTCAATGGGTCTTCAAACCTGTGACTACTTTTAGGGTTTGTAGGTATGAATGTTTACCAAACATCAAAAATGTTGCATGTAGGTTGCAGGATACAATACTAATTGTACATTGTATGATATATATAATTTTAGGGAATAATATCTGTACTAAAATGCTGTAAGCTCATCAAACTTTCACACATCTATAATTGTGTCTTTGTCAACTACTTGTACACAGAATTCCAGAAATATGTTTACATGGTGATAAAATTGGTACAGAGATGGGCTACCAACCTGAACACGGGCTGGAGTATCAAGAGCGTAATGGGTTTTCCTAGTTTGTTAACAAGATTGTAGTATAGTGCCCTAATCACTATATATAAATATTCAATACAGATGATCTGTTTGTTCCCAGGACTGTAATTATAACAAGAGGGCATCCACTGTGCAGGGGGAAAAAATAAGGTTTCAGTACCAACACAGAAATAGCCTGTAACACTTTGAAACTTTTTTCCATAGGATCCATGATGGCTGACTCCTTAAATTATTCTATAAAGGACCTGTCTTTCTTAAAACATAAAGTATTTTATGCTATTTGTACCAGATTACTTGAGCTAGGTCCAAGGAATCATACCCATTGCCATTTTCTGGTCAGGATGGAGTCTCTTTTTTTGTAACTTGGACCATGGGTACTCACCTTAAATGGTTTTATTTGCCTTCCTCTAGACCAATATTAACTGATTATAGGTTTAACGTTTCTTTACCAACCATACTGTGCAACCATGAAATGTTCTACATATTTCCTTTCCGTGGATTGAGTTTATCTGAAATATAAAGTGTGTGCACAAGGGCAACTGACTCCCGTGTTGTTAGGGAACAATTTTTAAAAGTTTTCACTACAGTTTCACTTTAAATGTTTATTTAATGGATTATATATGTCATTTCCTTACATATATCAAAGTTGAAACTACATAAATGGTCAATTAAAAGAAAATGCAAATAAATATCTTCGGTAGATAACTAAAATTCCTTTTGCTTCTTTAGTTACTGACCTATCAATGAACCAAAACCCATTGATAAACCACTGTCTCTGAACCTAATTTCATACTTGGAATATATTTTATCTTCATTACCATCCAAAAACATTTAGGAACTGATTGCATTCAGCTAAAGGAAGCAGCAACATTTTTATGTATAATTTGATTTGCATAAAAATGCAGATATCACGTTAGCTTAGAGATTAAAATGTGGAATTCCTGGATCAACTCCTATGATCCTTCCAACTGAGATAAAATAAATGTAATTATTTTTTAAAGCATATGCCAAGATCTCATTTAAAGATTAGGTAGAACACACACAGGCAAATGTTTCAAGGCACTAAAACATGTAAATTGTCATCTGTGAGATGTTACCTGGCTCAGACTTTCGTTCTATTATATCTTCAAATTGCAACCTTTGGTTGATTGCCACAGGAATGTTTCATGTGATGCATGAAGTAAATCTTTCTAACAACCTTGAGGTTTTCCTTTTTACTAAAATTAGAAAAAAATACTGTAAAATTCTTGTAATTTGGTATTCTGAAATTCCAAACTATTGAAAGTGGTCCCTCAACATATAATATTGATTCTAGGATAACCATTGTATGTTAAAACCATTGTATGTTGAAACCACAGCTCTATGGAAAATTGGTAATAACTAATCCAGATAATGAAGTCCTTACATATAACATCCAGAAAGAACTGCTGGAAGCTGATAATCTATTCCCTATAATAATTTATTTTAAGGATAGGAGTTTCTGTGGGTCATGTACTTTATACACAAAGTACTAGAAAAAAAAGAAAATTGGGCAACCTCACGTAGGGCGACATGTATGAACGGGGCTGCGCCAGAAGTGTGGCCTTTTTTCAGCCCGAAGACTCTATTTTAACCAGGCGCACTCCAAAATCAGGTGCATTACAGAGTGCCCGCGGTACTTTGTAATGTGCCTCAGATCGGGGGGCGTGCTGGAGGCAGGGTGCACTACAACAGTACAAAGCTAAACATTTATAGCTTTAGTACGGCAATTCCAGGTGCATTACTGCTGGAACAGGTAGACCACTTTACCTGAGCCAGAAGTGTCGCTTTGTAGCTCGAAAGCGTTAAATCTATGACTCGTAGTAGAACAGGTTCATAGATTCAAGCGCATTCTACGCTACTAATGCACACAAAACAATGGTGCCAGGGCACCATAAAATCATACATGTCGCCCCTAGTGTCTATAGGAGTCGCTCATCTTGCTACACGTACAAAGCAGTACAGAACATGAAGAAGCGCACTATACTGCAGAGGGGTGCTACGAGACCGACAATCACTGCATGCACTTCATTAATGCAGAGATTTTACAAGTATAATATTACTGACAATTTCCTGGATCAGTGTCTAGGACATTGTATCCTAAGACCATACTCAACATACATTGTCCCAGGAAAGACTATTGTATGCTGAAAACATTGTATCATGAAGTCATTGTAACTTAAGGGATCACTGTACAAAAATATGTACACACTCATATATTTGTCCTACCAGTACTAACTCACCTTTTGCCCAATTGTGCTGTCTGAATTGTGGTCCTCCTAACATCGGCAAACCATTCACATAACTGCGTCCACACATTGACACACACATTGATGCATTGACGAGTTTCACACAAGGTCACCACACAGTAGACCCCAGCTATGACGTGTTAGATATGTGGATAGTAGACATAGGACTTTTTCTATGTGAAAGCATAAGGGAAGATAGACAGCTGTAAAGGTATGTTCACAGGTTAGAAAATCCACCTCCCATACATTTGAATAAAAAATCCATGCTGTAGTTAACCCTCTAAACTGCAGCACAGATTTTCCACCACAAAATTAGAATCTGCGAAGCAGAAAGAAGGTGACATATCTGGTCAGATTCCGTGTCAGGCAGCCAAGATGTGGATGAAACTCACTAAAAGGGAGATAATCCACATCCAAATGCCCAAAACAAAATGAAAAACTGCAGCAGGGTATCACCTTGGATTTCTGCAACGGATTCTATGGTGGATTTTTCAGCATTAAAAATCTGACATATGAACATAGTATTAGATCTCTAACTGTTATGTTATATTTATGATACCCATAAAGTGTGAAATATTACTCAGGTTTTATATATGTGGAAGAGCACCTGTGTCCTAGGAAAATATAGGAATTAGGCTATGTCTCCACTGCACAGAAAAACGTCCATTTTTTCAGCCGTTTTTCGTTTTCTAAAACCGCTAAAAAATGGCTGAAAACAGCTCCCATAGACTTGTATAGTAAAATCATCCTGCTGTCTCCACAGCTCGTTTTTGCTGCTGGTTGTTTTTTGAAACATATTGCAAAAAAAGACCAAAAATGGCAGAAAATTATCTATTGGAGTCTATGGCTGTGTCTCCACTGTACAGATAATGTCAGGTTTTTTTAAGCATTTTTCTTTTTTTTCTAAAATCGTGCATGTCTAAAAATAGCTACAAAAACAGCCAAAAAAACACAAAAACTGCCAAAAAATGAGTTTTTCAGCTGCTTTTAACAGGCAGTGGGCAAAAAACCAGTTTTTTAATGTTTTTAGTATTTGGTTTTCTGGCATTTTTTTTGTTGAACGTTTTTTTTCGACAAAGGAAAAAGGCACGGATTTCGTTGATCGGATTTTTTTTATCATCGAAATTTAGGTAAATCTGTCAAATCTATTAAATTTTGCCCTTTTTTCGGCGCTTCTGCATTTTTTGGCGGCCACAAAACACTTTCAGAAAGAGCAGGAAAGAGAAGGTGTACGACTCAGACTGGGAGTGATGGTTTTGATTGGCTGAAAAACACATGACCTCTTTTACATAGAACACCCTTCCCGTTCATGTCATTTTGTTTCACGTCTTATGCAGAGGATGTGCGCTCTGCCTCTGTCCAAACCGCTCAGCAAACAGCTCAGCGAAATTATTCTTTTTTCACAGAGACAGCTCTACTTTTAGCTGTGTCCCTTTGAAGTTATTAGATCAAGATTTGCAATTTTAGGTATTTTGGCAAGAATTTTTTAAAAGGGGCATCACCCCGTAAAACACGGGGGGGGGCGGAGGGGGGGGGGGGGGGCCCGGGCGAAAAACGACAAGCTCTTAAAGGATCTTGGAAATTGTACAGCCAAAACTTTGTTTAGACTTTTACTGCCTTAATTTGGATACAATT
>JAODAL010071010.1:0-15699 GCA_025379985.1 Phyllomedusa bahiana
GAGTCAATTTCCCTCAAAAAAACGATGAATCCAAAATGTTTTCGTTGTTTTAATAACTGTTTTTCTGTCCCCTTTCCCGCCGACCCATTTGTACCGAAACAATAACTAAATAACGCAGCTGGGGACACATTGTTTTTTCCCCTTTCCCGAAAAATTTTCGGGGTTTTGGAAAGAGTAACTCATTCCCCTTTTTCCCTTTGATTTTCTTTTGCTGTCCCCCCACGCGGGTTTTGGTCCCCCCAAAAGAAAAGCGAAACCGAAAAAGGACATTTTTATCACTTTGATCACAAAAAGGGGGATTAAACAAGTTTAAAACTTTTTTAATCCAAAACCGGTTTTACCCCCCGCAGGGATGATCAAGTATTCCCCCTTAATTAACATTATATTGTCTTTTTAAAAGGGGGCTATTTCAGAGGTTCCCTTTTCCCCCTTTTTTGGGTCGTTTATTCATTTTTGGCCCGTTTGTTTTAAAGGTTTGGGCTGTTGTTGTATTGCATTTTTTTGCTAATCGCTTTTTTTTTATACGTGCATATGTATTCATTATTTTTTTTTCTGCAATTGTTTTTACTAATGTATAAAAAAGGGGTTTTAAAAAAAAATGGGAAATTTAAAGTTAAAAAATCGTGAAGTGAGTAATTAAATTGGTTTTTTTAAAAATTTTTTTTGTCATTAAAAAACGAATATACTAACTATTTTTTGTTGTAAAAAAATAATTAAATTTGGTATACTAAACATCTTGTTGTTTTTGTTTTTTTTTTATTGTTTTGAGATTCAATTGAAAAAGGTCCAAATTTGGGGACCCCAAAAAGTCGGGAATATACGGGAAACTAATTAAACTTAAAAAATTAAAGTATAATGACCTTTTTGTTTTTTTGAAGCCGGGTGGCTATCACTATGTTACTTTAATAAAGTTTTTTCTATGAATTTAAAATTTTAAGGGGGGTGGAAGGTTGGGGCAACCTTTTTACAAAAAAGGATTTAAAATAAATTTTTGGGGGTGCACCCCGCCCTTTAAAATGAAGGGGTGCCAAAGACATATTTTTTTACATAGTTAAAGGGCACAGACTGGAATAAGAAGCCTGGTTAAGAATGATTGCACAGTGACATCCCCAATTTAAGATAATAAACATAGTATTGCACAGTCAGGAAAATATTATAAAGTGATTTTTCGCTCAGAGATGATAAACTATTAAAATAAGGGGGCACAAAGTACAGGACAATAAACAGTGATGTTTACAATACAGTGATAGTTAGAGTTGCCCCTTTTTATGAATACAACACATAAAGTGAACAGCAGAAGAAAGGTATTGCACTCCGACCCTAAAAAAGTTCTTTTATTGTGAATGTGAAAACAGCTTTGATATGATGAAGGGGGCGCAGCACCTGAAACTCGTCAGCACCTGCAATTTTTGTTTATTGTTCTATTTTGCATTGTCTGTCATGTTTTTACATTCACAAATAAAGGACTTTTGTTTGAAGACGCAAGAGTGCAATTCCAATTTTTTCTTTTGCTTCTGGTGGAGTCCAACTTTTTTGTGCGTCCCTTTTTTCGGGAGACTGAAAATGTATCTTTTTATACTCAAGTGATCAGTCCCCAAAAAAAACCAACAAATCACTGCACTTGGAATCAAAGAAACTTAGTTTCAATAATAAAAATCATTATTGTTAAACAAATGAACCACACAAAAAAGGCCTGGGTGAAGACACTCCCAATCGTAAAATGATGGGCACTCTTAAAACCAGAAATCTACTTGAGGTTGGGCCCAAACCCCCCCGTTGATTTGGGGCCTGCATTTGGTCAGCCTCTGTAGGAATCCCCCTGTGCTGTGATTGGCTGTTCTGTGTTCCTGTGAACCCCCCCCCTGACTTGTGAAGCTGAAACTGGTGCCTCCTTTCGTGTTGCTGCTTTGTTGTTTCTTTTTTTCCCCTCCCACTCCCCCCCTGAGCTGTATAATAAAAGCTTCTGAGCTCTGTACTCCCCTCCCCGTAATAGCTTAGTGCAGGTCTGGGCAATTACGAGTCTCTTTTTGCCCAAAATTTCCACCCCTGTAAAACCCCCATTATACAATCTGCTTCCCCCCCAAAAATAAAATTTTTTACACTCTGCTCCCCCCCCCCTAAAACCCTTATACACTTCTCTCCCCACCCATTTTTAAACACCCGCTACACTCTGCCTCCCCACCCTATAAACCCCCTTAAAACTTCTCCCGTGCTTCACCACATCGGGAATCATGCCCAACAATAACTCTCCCCCCACTTTCACCAGCTTCAAAAGCAACCTGAAAACCCATTTCTTCAGGCTTGCCTATAACCTACACTAACCTTGTTGTCACTACTTCCCCACAAACATGTCTGCCCCTCCCCTTCCCTGTTCTTTCCCCCCCCTTTTGTAGATTGTAAGCCCTCGCGGGTAGGGTCCTCTCTTCCTTGTCGTGCCAATTGTCATTAATCACTTATCAGTGTACTCGTTTTGACTTATGTTATGTATGTAACCCCCTCGAATGTACAGCGCCCTGGAATCAATGGCGCTTTAAAATAAATAATAATAATACACTTTGCTCCCCCTCTTCTTTCAGGCAGCAGGTAGAGTAGTTTGCATACCTCACATTTGTTTCATCATTTCTGGCTGTATGTACAACTGTTTACAACAATGCATGTATTCTGGTTACATGGATTGCTTGTGTAGGGAAGTGACAGCTCTCCAGGCATGAGAACTGACCCCTGCAGGAGGTCTGCAGAGCTGTGACATCCTCTCTCCCACTGCTCCCACTGAATGAAGAAGTCTGGGGAGGAACAGGGACACGGAGGAGGCAAGATTATTTCCCCACTCTTCCGTGAGGGAAGACATGCCTTACTTAGAGGAGAGACCCGTCCTTGGGCACGAAACTGTATAACAGAGAGAAAACACAGTTGCTTGTGAAAGCCTGTAGTGAGACAACCCCTTTAAAGTAAAGCTCTTTCATGAGAGTTGTGTGCCTGAGACCTGACAATTATGCATTCCAGTCAATTACAATTTCTACTACAGTACATGCCCAATTTTTTTAACCAAGTGCTTGCATAGCTTTGAAGTATGCTTTGGATCATCATTCTGTTGCATGATGAAATTTACACCAGTTTAGTGCTGACAAATGGAGATGACATGATATAGGAGTAGCCCACTTTCTTTATCATTATTCCTTGTAGTGCGTGTCAAATTTCTGCCTTTCCTGCACCAAAGCAGGGCTACTACTACCCCAAGTTTTTTTTATGTCTCACATGCCTGTGGTTTGATAACAGAGTAGTAACTAAAATTATTTTTCAATTTAAAATTAATTAAAAAACGCTTAGGGACAGAAAAAAGTTTTTTTGTAAAAAATAAATTTTTTTTTCTCACAAAGAATTTTTTGATGTTCTTTTGTGCTAAAAAAAAAAATATGCAGGGTCCAAAAATTTTTTTCCTTAAATTTTACAAAAATGCCTTTTTTGGGGTTTTAATTTTATAAAAAAATTTCTATTTCATTTTTAAAAATTGTGCCATGCAGAGGGAAATCTTGGGAAAAAGATTAGGGCCCCAATATGTTAAATGTCTAGGGCCCAAAATTCAAATTTTTCTGCCATAGTAACCAAAACAGAGCTCCCCTTTTCATTTTTACAGAGCACTATTTGAAATTTAGAGGGGGTTTTTCCCGATTGGTTGGTATGGGGAACAAAAATGGTTTTAGGGCCTTTGGGCAGTTTTTTTAAATGTGGCCCCTTTTGTTTATGGGGACCTCCTAAAACCCCTTAAATAATGGGGAGTTTTGGTGACAGAAAGGGTAAAAAAGGTTTTTAATTTCCCTTTTTTTTACAGGAAAATAAGCTTTTTCACCAGAAGAGGGCCCGGCAATCAATAAAACCCCCTTGGGAACCCCTTGAAAAAACACATGCGATTTTTAACATAACCCCCAGATCTGGTGGAGTCAGGAGTAAACAATGTTAGATATTTCACTTAAAAACAAAGTTTAAAAAGGCCAAAAACTTATAAATCAATTTTGGGTGGGGCAAAAACTTTTTTCAGTAGAAGGCACACAAAGCACCAGTGCTTCCTAGAAAAAGGGGGGAAATGTAACAAGGGAAAGCTCATGATGAACGATTGTCACACACCCAAAAGCATGAGGGGTTTTCTGGCCCCGGTAAAAAAAAAGCACGTTGGAAAAAGTACCCGTTTACACCGGGATGCCGGGGAGAATAATTTGCACCATACGGGGGAGGGTTTCAGAAAAAGTAAAAATTTCTGATTTACTGAACAACCCCCCTCCAAAAAAATTTCTGAAAATTTAACAACCCCTAAATGCTTTTTTCATAAAGAGGGGGGGTGATTGGGTCGCTTACAAACCAAAAAGATGCGCCCCTACTGTTCTATTTAGGGGGGTTAAAACCCAAATTTTTTTTATGGTTACTCTCTACTCCCAGTTTTTGCAGGCAAAAAATACCCCTAAATGAAAAAAATACTTAACGCTGAAGTAACCCGTTGATATTTTTTTAAAAACTCCCCTGTTTTGTGCTGTGGTTTTTTTTCATACAGGGGGTCAATATTGGGGTGCTTTTAAAAATGTGCGTTTTTTTTTTTTTTTGTGAGCAGTTTCCCCCCCCCAGTGGATTTAAAGTTGGGGAACCAAAATTTTTCATTTTTTGAACTGCCCTATTAAAATTTTTTCCCATGTAGCACTGAGACTTAGGTTTTCTTCTACTGGGGAAAATGAAGTGATAAATTTTGATTACTTTTTTCTTTTTTTTTGCCCGCCTATCTATAGCCCCTTTTTCATGTTTTGGGTCATTAGTTTTTCGCCCCCAAATTCCATAATGCACCAAACCAACAGGGGGGTGCAATTTAACTGGGAGACACCATTTATAACAGCCAAAAAACACCCACTTTTTAACAAATTTAGGCGCATTTTGCCCCTGAAAAAAAATGTTTCGAAAAAATTTCCCCCTCTCAATTGCCTAGTTCCATAAAAGTGTCTGCATCCCGGCAATCCAAAATAATAGAGTTGTTTTACTTGTTGATCATTTCCTAATTCCCTAATTTTAAATTTTTTGTTTTAAATAACCCCCGACATTTTAAAACAAAATTTACCTGCCTGTTCATGTGTTGCGCAATGGATCCAGAACCCCATTAAAAAATTTTTTTTACAGCGCTTTAAAGGGGAACCCCCCTTCTTAAAAAAAAGGAAAAAAGCACTGCATGCCATTTGACAAGTAGTGTTTTGGCCCCGTTCAACGACGGTTTTGGCCGCCCGGGTTCGCAGCGGTTCCCGCGGCCAAGACCTGTTTGAACCGGGGCCCGAAAACTCGCGTCTCCCCGGCGGGTTTTGTGCCGCGGGGGGGAGGGGGTGGCATTTGGCCCCGGGGGGGGGGGTGGTTTGGGGGCCGGCTTGCAAAATAGGGTTTTTTCCCCTTTCAAATTTTTTTAGCGTGGGCAAACTGCGGGAACCCAGCCGCCGTTTTCCCTGCCGCGCAACCCTTGCGGCGACGCCCCCGCATAAGCACTGCGCGGCCGCCGCCCCCAGGAATCCTTGTCAGGCAAATTTTAGGACAGAGTTTTTCCAAAGCACGGGGTGTGGAAAAATTTAACGCGGTTTCCATTTGGAATTTCCCGTTTAAAATAGTTGTGATTTTGGGCCCCGGTTTTTGGGCCCCGGGAAAACCATTTCGGGAAAAAGCGGCCAAAAATCCCCCCCCGGGGCCCATCCGTTTGTTTTGATTAACGGGGCCTTTTTTGGGGAAATAAACCTTTTTTTCCCAAAGTGATCTATTTACACCATTCTTTTTCAGGAAAAAAGATGAGCCAAAAATGTATTTTTAGACAAAATTTATTCTGTTACCCAAACAACCCGGTTCCCGACTTTTAGAATAAAGAGGTTTATTTCAGTATTATTTGGAGGCAGGTTATTCAAAATGTTCTCTTCATTTACTGTTCATAATAAAAATACAGATTTATAATGCCCCAAAGGAAACAGCAAAAGTAGTAAAGTCTCAACACCTTCTTTTTCCTGCCCAAAAATTTTTCATAGCCCCCCAGGGCCCCCCCCAAAATTTTAAAAAAAACCAGCTTTTTTTGTTATTTAAAGACTCCCTTTTATAACTAATGTTTAGAAAGAAAGATTTACATTTTTACACCTACAGAATAGGGAGGGGGTTTTTAAAATTTTTTTTAAAAATTTTGTCCCCTTTTTTTAGTACATCAATTGAAACCCTATGAGATGGACAAAACTGTTGGGGAATGCAAATCACCCAAGGGTTTTAGATGCCAGAAGGGGGCCCAAAGGTTTTTTCCCCTGGGATCAAGGGTTTTAAATTAACCTTTGCAATGTCCATTTAGGAAATTTAACACAAAAAAATATTGTCTTGATCCAATACTTTATGGTACATTCCCAAAAAAGGGTTAAGGTTTCCCTTTTGGGTTTATCCACAGCAGCCGCCCAAAAAAAAAATTCTGCAGCAGAATTTCACACCCAAAAAGGGGTTTTACCCTGCGTAAAAAATCCACAACAATTAAATTTTCCCCCAATTTTGTGGTTTTTTACCTTTCCCCTACTTAAAATTTTGGGGTTTGGGTTCAGAAAACTCAAACTTAAAATTTCCGTACCCAATTTTGCAAAAAAATGTTGTTTTTTTTTAAAAACAGTTTTTGCAAATTACCTGAAGAACAAAATGTAGGATGTAAAAATCCACACCAATAGGTGTGGATTTTGTTGTAGATTTACCATGGAGTAAAATCCAGTGTAAATCCCCCCCCAAAATCCCCCCTCCCTTTTTATTAATTAATTGGTCCCCCCGTTTTTATACACTTCCCTTTTTTTTGTTTTTGGCATGCTACCGGGGGTTCCCCCGTTTTTTTCCCCTCAATGTACAGCAAGGTTCATATATAAAAATGTTTTATTTAAATAAGCTAAAAAACGATGGAAGCACTACCGGGAAAAAATAAAAAAAAAAAAAAAAGTTTTGAAAATTTTCGGTATAAGCGGTTTTCGCACAAATAAATGTGCTGCAGAATCCGAATTTGGTTATTCTGGTCATGTCGGGTGGGGTTTGCTCCCGAGGGCCCAGGTGCCGGGTTTGGACACTTTGTTATTTTTGGGGACTCCTCAGGGAGCGCTATAGCTAAATCCTGAGTCACCCGAAGCCCCGGGCGCTCCCTGCGATCTCTTCACGTAGGATCCTCAGCGCATACAGATGAAGTTCCCCTGCGGAGCAGGGCGAACCGAGTCTTTCGGCCCTCCCCGGGTTTTCCGGGAAAGGCGCATGAGTATCATCAGTGCCTGCGCGGCCTGTGATTTACCACGCTTGTGCCTTGAAGCGAGTTAACCAGGTATCGGGCAGTGGGGGAGTCTGTAAATGCTTTTTTTTTTTTTTTACAACCCCGCTAAAGGGTATTTACCCGCCTATGGTGACATTTTTACATGCCTATTAAAACCCGGGTATCCTCCTTTTAACCTGCCCTATGGGGCATATCCTGCCTAAAACCCGCTATGGGGCATTTTCCTGCCTTTTAACCTGCCTATAGGGACATATACCTGCCTATAACCTGCCTATGGGAACATATGCCTGCCTATACCTGCCTATGGGGGACATTAAACTACCTATATCTGCCTATGTAATTTTATTGTTATCCATTTTTATTTTTGAAATTCACAAGTAGCCGCTATTTTCCACTCTAGGCTCTAGTCAATAAGTTTTCCCAGGTTTTTGTGGCAAAAGTAGGTGTCGGCTTATGCTCAAGTATATACGGTAAGTGCATTTATAGTATTAATAAATCGTGATTAGTGCTTAAAACATAAGTAAAAGTGCAACTGCATCAAATAGCAACCAATACAATGGTAAGTTTATACACAACAACACCAAATTATATAAATAACATAAATACAATAAATACATAAATAAAGTGCAAGTGCAATAAATGATTCATTCACACTGCTAGTTACCCACAGCCACCCCTGACGCACATTTCGCCTTAATTTTTCATCTGGGGAAGCATTAAGGAAATAATCATTTATTGTACTTGCACTTTATTTATGTATTTATTGTATTTATGTAATTTATATAATTTGGTGATGTAGTGTATGAATTTATCATTGTATCGGTTGCTATTGGATGCACTTGCACTTTTACTTACGTTGTTCTTCACTTATTTGATTTTTCATTTACTTCTTTAATTGCTATTGTGCCCGCATCTATTTTTACGGTAGTACTTCCATAATTTTGGGTGACATGTCCCAATACGCAAGCGCAGTTTTTTGTCTATTTTGCACCAAAAATACTCTTGATGCCATATTCTCGATATAAATGAACTGTAATATACCAAAACTAGGTGCATTATACACCGTGTACGACACATTGTAATGTGCCAAAAGAGGCACATTACATATAGTACACTGTGCGGCTCCAAAACGCAGTGTATGGTAGTGTATAGTGTGTAGTGTATATTATAGTTATATATGTATTGGTGTGTATGTAATTGCGCCTATCGAGGTGTTTAGTTACGGAGGTTCATAGCGTGTCATTGGTGTGTATGTAAGGGCCTATCGAGATTGCTTTATACATTTAGTATTTTTTAAACTTTTTGAGCCCCAATATCCCCAATATGCCTCGATGGCCCACTTTTCATAACTACCAATGCACCCCTATAAACCTCCGTAACATAATACCCTCGTTTGGGCCCCCATTATTTACACTACCAATGTACGCTAGTGCAGCATTTTATGCAATGTGCCTTTTGGGACTTTAAGTTTCTAGAAAGGTATAACTGACGCCGTTTTTTTTAGAGGATTGTACATTCAGGTGCACTGATTAAATGTACCTCAAAACTGCCGCGGCAACATCAATTTTCGGTCATGTCGCCCTTTGTTTTTTAACTTATTTAAATAAAACTTTTTTTTAGAATTTGTATAAAATTCGTGTGTACGTTTTTTTATACTTACAGTATTTTAGAAAGTTGATGCCAATATGTTTCCTAAAATCCTTGCCCTTTCCTAAAATTTGGGACTCTTTGGTACATATTTGCTTTAAAAAAGGCCAGTGTTTTTTAATTATTTTTTTTTAAACTTTATCTGATCATGATATTGTACAGTAATTGAAACATTATTGAATTGTTCTTCCATTCCTATCTCTATTTTTTCAGTGCTTTGCTTTTCCTTTTTTATTGCGCTATATTCATGAAGTATTTTTTGGGAATATCTCTATGGTTATTGGTGATTATTTCTATGGTGAATTTTGGTGATTTATATACACATTAGGTATTATATCATATAATTGCAAGTCTTTTTTGCCATTTTTTTTTTGTTTTCTGTCATTGTGCTGAAGTGGGGGGTTTTTAAATGCATGGTTGCCTTTTCGGGTTTTAAATTTTATTGTGTTGTTATTGAGGAACGGAGCAAAAAAGTTCTTGGCACCCTTTGTGCTTTGAGCCCCCACAGTAGATGATATTGATGGAATTTATAAGTGTTCTGTTTTGGGGAACTTTCAACAATTCCAATTTCATACATTCCTAGACCACAAAATATACTGTGGAGAAAACCCCAAGGAGCTCACCTAAAATCCATCTTTACTTATTAACCCACCGACTTTTACAAATGCACAAAACTGGGATATTTTTTTTTTTTGGATGAAAACTCTCCATGGTTTTTTTTTTAATTTTGTAGTTGAATTAAGCCCATACATTGTATGTCCCCAAAAAATAGAAAAACAGAAACCAGGGAGGGACAGATATTAGATAGTGGGTTTCAAAAAACCAAACAGACGCAGGGGGAGACTTATAAAGTCTGTGGTTAGTATTTTTTGTGATTTTAAATGGGGGGTTAAATGTTCCGAAACGAAAGAAAAGGGAAAAAAATCTATGGCAGATTGCAGGGCTACCAGAGAAGCACGGAGTTGAAAAAACAAAAATGGAAGTAATTTAAATAGGAAAAAAGAAGACGAGATGCCACTCAAAGGGATTGGGGACCTGGGGCCCACCAGTGGAAATGATTTTTGGGGCCCATCAGTGGAATTGATTCTTGGGGCCCACCCTACGCTTTGTACATGACTGCTGTTTTTGGACGGCTCTTGCACTCTCTGCCTTTCTCTCTGAAGAGCAGCACCTGGCTTGCCATGGATAGGGCCTTACTATGCCCAGGGGTCCCTTAGGGGTTATCCCGGCTCCCCTTTTGGGCCGTCCGGTCTGCATATTGTAAGTGTCACAGCCCGTTTTCCCTTTAATTTAGTTGTGGCCCAACTGTCATTTATCATTAAAGTTTTCTACCAGCTTACATCTTCCCCCTTGCCCCTTGTTTGCTGTTGTAGCTGCAGCAATATTTGCCCTGGTCTGAAAATTCAGACCGTTGGATAATTTGAAGGGTGTACATAAAAAAACAGCCTAATTTGTCCTGGGATGACCACCATCATATATTGAGACCATTGTATGTATGTATCATAACTCTATGGAAAATTGGTAATTGGTTTTGATGCCCCAAAAAAGCACCCGCCCAAAGCAGAAGGGGATTAAGGAAAATTATCGAAAAACTAAAACGGGAAGACAAGTCCTTACATACATCAGTCAGAAAGAGCTGCTGTAAGCTGGAAATATATATTTTTTTTGAGGACAGGAGCTTCTTTTGGTCATGTACTTATACAATGTACCAAAAAAAAAAAAAGAAAATTGGGTTCTCACTTGACACATGTAAGAGCAGTACAGGACATGTAGTACTGTACTGTATGTACTTGATCAATACAGGGGTTTTACAAGTAAAATGTTCATGATTAATTGGCTGGATAAGTGCCTGGGATATTGTATCTTGAATCCATACTCAACATACAATGTCCCTGGAAAAACCATTGTATGTTGAAAATGTTTGTCATGGCGGCCGCGGGCGCCGCTGCCCCCCCCCCTGGGGCCCCGTTTCCCCCCTGCCTGCCAGGGCCGCGGCGCGGGCATCGCGGTCACCCGCGGCCACCCTCGTCCCCGCGCCGGCTCGCTTACCTGGCCCCGCCCCGGGTTTAAACGGCGCTTCTGTCCGCCCCGGGCCGTCGGGGCGCATGCGCGCCCCTTAGCGCGTGCGCGATCGCTGGTTTAAATTTAAAGGGCCAGTTGTCCCGGAAAATTGGCTTATTGCCGGGCGCTGGTCCTATATAATGTTTTTCGCCCCCCGGCACCTGTTGCCAGATTGTTGGTGTGCTTAGAGTGAGTTTGGAGTGTCCCTAGAGTCCGTAGTGCGTATCCGTGTACCAGTCCGTTCCACTACGTTTCCTGACCTTGCCTGTTTGCCGCCTGCCCTGACCGTCTGTCCGTCTCTGATCACAAACCTCTGCCGCCTGCCCTGACCTTCTGCCTGTCCCCGACTACGCCTTGGATTACGATTTTTTACCACGCTGTTCCCCGGCCGCCACTTTCAAGCAAGTCACGTCAGGGGTAACGACCCGGTAGCCTCACGCCGCAGCAAGTCCATCCCGCTTTGCGGCGGGCTCTGGTGAAAACCGGGGGCTACTTAGATTCCGTTCCCTGGCGTGGCTTAACTACCACCGCTTGCGGTGGTCCAGCGGATCCACCGTACCGTCACAATGTTGTATCCTAAGGCGACTTACAGGACTGATATAAGATATCAGATTTGATCAGGACACACTTTACACTATACTATTATATGCTAATATATTTTCCGTGTTTTTATTTTGTGTTTTCACAATTTCTCTTACTGGAAAGATCATTTGCTTTGTTGTTCAACGCTTATTTTTAAACTTTAATTCATCCAATGCCTGATTTACTTATGTAGCCTGGGGTACAAATGTAGCCGAAACACATGCTCTTCCTGATCAGTTTAGAATAAAACTACATTTGTTTCACATGCATTTTTCAGTAGGAAGCCCAGTTCTCTCACATACTGTATTACAACTAATACAGCTGCCTCCAATGCACACATTTTTACATAAACCCTCTACAGAACCCTATGTACTATGTGTCATTTGCTATTCACATCATCTGGAATCAATATTATCTTTTTTTCTTTTTCTGTTTTCATTCAACTTATATCAAATACAAGTAGGAATATTATTTTAGACAACTGTAGTAACCACTGCTATGCAACCATTATGTTTTATAACTGTATGTGCTAAATACATATGTTTGTATTGAATCTAATGGCACTTATTTGTCTGTTTAATCTAACACTATTTTAGACTATTTTACCACAAACAAGACAGAAGAAAATGAATTTGAGATTTTAAAGTATCAAAACAGCATAAAAACTTGGAAATAAAGAACTCTGCCTAAGGCAGTAAGATGTTTGTAAAGAAGCCATACATCTGCATTAAGTTATATGAGTGACCCAAAAACCTTTAATGGTTATTTTGCTCTTTGTTGTCATGGTTAGTCATCTGCTTGAACATCAAGTATCTCTTGAGTGCAAAGATGCTGGAAACCTCACAGAAACAGGTTGGACCCTTATGATAGGTAAATGGGATCTATCAGGATTCATTGTGATCCATTTAAAAACCCATCTGTCATTGCTGTTCTGACTCCAAGACGAGCCCCTTACATCTTGTATCATAGAACTCCATAGGTGAAAATCAGATGAAAATGTGACAAATATAATGAAACAGCAAACTCTCTGATAACATTTTGGACACAAGTAGTGAAATTGTGTCAGACATGTGTGATAGATTTGGCTATTATTTGTGGGATATAACCTGTTTATAGAGTTTCATTCCAGTAGAATTTTGAATTTCACTGAAAAATTATGTTCAAGTACAGTTGGTACAGAAAGTATTCATACCCCTTTAAATTTTTCACTCTTTGTTTCATTGCAGCCATTTGGTAAGATCAAAAAAGTTCATTTTTTGCTCATTAATGTACACTCTACCCACTCATCTTGAATGAAAAAAACCCAGAAATGTAGATGTTTTTGTAAATTTATTAAACAAAAAAAACTGAAATATCACATGGTCATAAGTATTCAGACCTTTTGTTGTGACACTCACATTTAACTCACATGCTGTACATTTCCTTCTGATCCTCCTTGAGATGGTTCTACTCCTTCATTGGAGTCCAGCTGTGTTTAATTAAACTGATTGGACTTGATTAGGAAAGGCACACACTGTCTATATAAGACTCACAGCTCACATTGCATGGGTCTAAGGAATGCACAAGGAGCTCAGAGACAGAATTGTGGGAAGGCACATATCTGGCCAAGGTTACAAAAAATTTCTGCAGCACAAAAAGGGTTTTCAAAAAAGCACAGTGGCCTTCATAATCTTTAAAAGGGAAAGAAGTTTGGGATGACGAAATTCTTCCTCGACCTGGCCGCCCATCAAACTAAGTAATCTTTGGGGGAAGGGGCTTGGTGAGAGGGGTAAAAAAAAGCCCCAAGATCACTGTGGCTGAGCTCCAGAGATGCAGTAGGGGAGATAGGAGAAAGTTCCACAAAGTCAACTATCACTGCAGCCCTCCACCAAGTTGGGGCTTTATGGCAGAGTTTTGCCGACAGAAACCTCTCCTCAGTGCAAAAACATATGAAGCCGCATACAGTTTGCAAAAAAAAACACATGAAGGACTCCCAGACTATGAGGAATAAGATTCGCTGGTCTGATGAGATGAAGATTGACGTTTTGGTGTTAATTGTAAGCAGTATGTGTGGAGAAAACCAGGCACTGCTCATCACCTGCCCAAAACAATCCCAACAGTGAATCATGGTGGTGGTAGCATCATTCTATGGAGGTGTTTTCAGCTGCAGGAACAAGGCGACTGGTTGCGATTGAAGGAAAGATGAATGTAGCCAAGTACAGAGATATCCTGGATGAAAACCTCTTCCAGAGTGCTCTGGGCCGAAGGTTCATCTTCCAACAAGACAATAACCCTAAGCACACGGGCTAAATAACAAAGCAGTGGCTTCAAAAACAACTCTGTCCATTTTTGACGGGCCCAGCCAGAGCCCTGACCTAAACCCAATTGAGCATCTCTGGAGGGGACTTGAAAATGGCTGTCCTACCAACATTCACCATTCAACTGATGGGAACTGAGAGAGGATCTGAAAGGGAAAGGAACCCCCAAAAATCCAGGTGTGAAAAACTTGTTGCATTATTCCCAAGAAGACTCATGGCTGTACTAACTCAAAACGGTGCTTTTACTCAATACTGAGCAAAGAGTCTGAATACTTATGACCATGTGATATTTCAGTTTTTCTAGTTTAATACATTTTCAAAAATAACTACATTTCAGTTTTTTTTCTTTCAAGATGGGGAAGAGTGTACATTAATCAGCAAAAAAATGAACTTTTTGGATCTTACCAAACGGCTGCAATGAAACAAAGAGTAAAAATATAAAAGGGTCTGAATACTTTCTGTACCCACTGTAGTTGTCCATAGCTTCATTATCTAATTTCAATGGTAATTGTAGTATATTTAGTGTATAATACATATAATACATTTTCATATATTTAGAGTATGTCTAAATTACAAAATATGTAACTCTGAAAGAATGCACATACAGTATTTTAGCTACAAATGACTAAAATAATTGAACAGCTCATTGTCAGAATGTTTTTCTTCAGCTTCACTCTGTTTGCAAACAAGAAAATTTTGGTTACTAGGGCATAGAATCTTGTGTAAAATTGCCAGAGGAACAAACTGTATTGTCATCAACCATTTCTGTCAAATGTTCTGTATTATTACAGAGTGAAAACATAAAAAATGGAATGCCATGTGGAAGTATGTTCGCCAAGAGCTTCTACATTACTTTCACTTCTGATCATTATTGACTGGAGAATAGTGAAAAGCTGTGGAGCTTTCACATCAGTCACTTTCATATAAATACACTCTCACTTTGAAAGGTCGCCCTGGGGTGCGGAACACATCTGCTATAGTCTGAAGACAACAGCCATAGATGCTTTGACCATACAATGGACTAGGACAGTATTGCAGGGAAAACATGCCTGAGGCAGAAGACGAAGTGAAGTGACTGTCTTCCATTTCTCTGCAGTGAAGAAGTACATGATTTGGCATTTTCCTGATGGAATTTGAAGAATGTCAATTTATACTATCTCTTCATTGAAAGCAGCAGAAATAAAACACCGTGCAATGTTCTTTAACGTGTGTTACCTCTTCATGCTGTTATAGATAACTGGTCAAAGCCTGCTAGACAAAGCAAATGAAACCATATTCTTTGTATCTAATATGTAAAATCTATATTACTATATATCCTGTAGTCTAAGTACGTAGTAATTTTTTTCTTGCCTACTTTGGTTGCTTGAGTGCTGTCTATACAATGATCGAAAAGGCAAGGATGGTGATAAACCGTCCCGACCTTCTCCCTTGAGAGCCCGGCTGCTGCCTTCCCTCCCCTCCTGTAGATAAACTTTGCACGAGCAACTGCTTGGATGCATAAATTCAACAGCTCAGCATAAGTACAGACCTTGACTGTACCGCCGTATGACTTCTTAAGGTTGCCCACTCTGCCCACCTGCAGAGACAGCTCTTTTTGTAACACTATGGGTGACATGTATGAAACGGGTGGCACCAGTTTTCTGGTGTGATTTGCAGAAAAAACTGTTGTGGCCCCTGTCCGACATATTTATAAAAGGTCTTGTGCAAAAAAGGGGCGCACATCTTCGAAAGTTTTGGCTGTGCAAATTCTTATGGACCGTTTTGCACCACATTCATAAGATTAGATATAATTATGAATGTGTCTCGACAGAAAAGTGCGCAGAAATTGTAAAG
>JAODAL010071011.1:0-15697 GCA_025379985.1 Phyllomedusa bahiana
TTTTAACCTAAATTATCGCGTGATTCGAAAAAATCCGATCAACATAAAAACCGTGCTGCTTTCAACTTTGTCGATAATAATCGCTCAACACTAGCCTTGATAACTATTTAAAGACTCAGATATTTTTAGAAGATGGATACCCTCATAAATTCTGTAAACTAATCATTTGCTTTTCATAAAATGGTGTTTTCCTTTTACCCTACCACCTTTCCTTCATATTTCCCGTTCTGCTATTCCCATTGATATATATTTGTTTTCCTTGTCTTATGTTTTTCTTTTTTAGGTTTAGGTTTCAGGTATAGTCCCTATATAGCATAGCTTGAAAGTAAAACCTAGGTGAACTTCCTGTAAGTGAGGTGATTTCTTTTTTGTGCCAGGGGTTGTAGTAGTAATACTTACAGTGGAAAAAACAAGTATTTGATACACTGGTAACTTTGCAAGTTTTCCCATTTACAAAGAATGGAGAGGTCTGTAATGTTTATCATAGGTACACTTCAACTGTGACAGAATCCAGAAAAAAATCCAGAAAATCACATTGTATGATTTTTAAATAATGAATTTGCATTTTATTGCATGAAGTAAGTATTTGATCACCTTCCAACCAGCAAGAATTCTGGCTCTCACAATTGGCTCTGACGCAATTATGGGAAACTGGAAGAAACACAAGAAGAATGTCAATCTTCCTCGGCCTGGGGCTCCATGCAAGATCTCTTCTCATGGGGTATGGATGATTCTGAGAAAGATCATGGATCAGCCCAGAACTACACAGGAGGACCTGCTCAATGACCTGAATAGAGCTGGGACCATGGATGGATGGAGCTATGTATCAAAAGAATTTGGCCAACAACCTCCATCCCTCAGTAAGAGCGTTAAAGATGGCTGGGTCTTCCAGCATGACAATGACCCGAAACACACAGCCAGCGCAACTAACGAGCAGCTTCATAAGAAGCATTTCAAGGTCCTGGAGTGGCCTAGCCAGTCTCCATACCTGAACCCAAATGAAAATCTTTAGAAGGAGCGGAAACTCAATGTAGCCAGGTGACAGCCCAGAACCCTGAAAGATCTAGATAAGATCTGTATGAAGGAGTGGGCCAAAATCCCTGTTGCAGTATGTGCAAACTTGATCAAGAATTACAAGAAATGTCTGATCTCTAAGTGCAAACAAATGTTTCTGAACCAAAAAATAAGTTCTGTTTTTCTATTTTATTAAGTATTTCATGCAATAAATTGCAAATTAATTATTTAAAAATTATAAAAAATTTTCTTTGTAGATTGTCTTTTACAATTGAAGTGTACCAACAATAAAAATTACAGACCTCCCCATTCTTTGTAGGTAGGAAAATTTGCAAAACCTCCGGTGTATCAAATACTCATTTTCCCCACTGTATATGGTAGATAAAATTGGAATAAAAAAGGTTAATTGAGTCCAACCTATAACTCTACAGTGTTGATTTAAAGGAAGGCAAAAAATCTCTGAGGCGAATGCCAATTGTCCCATATAAGAGGTAAAATTCCTTCCTGGTTACAAATAAGGCAATCACAATAAATTTCTGGCTCAACAACCTATGTCTAGAATCTATTAAGAATAACCTGTATTATTATATTTTTCAAGAAAGGCATATAAACTCTTTTTAAACTTTAATGAATTCACAATCACAATCTCTTTTGGCAGAGAGTTCCATAGTCTCTTACAGTAAAGAATTCCTGTCTATCGTGATGGTGAAACCTTCTTTCCTCTAGACGGAGAGGATGCTCCTTTTGCATGGTTATACTGGTGTATAAAGATACCACAAGAGACCTCTGCAATGTCCATTCAGATTTTGTACATGCTAATTAAATCACACCATAAACTGTCTTTTTTCCAAGCTGAAGAACCTCAAGATGATAGCCTTTCTTTGTATTGTAATCGACCCTTTTCCTTCACCAACTTGGTTGCCCTCATCTGCTCATTCTCTGGTTCTGCTATGTGCTTTTTATACATGGGGCTCAAAACTGTACACAATATTCCATATGTGGCCTTGCCGGTGATTTATAGACAGGCAAAACTACACTGTATGTTCCTGTCTTAAGCATCTATGCCTATTTTAATGCAACCTGTGATTTTATTTGCCTTGGCAACAGCTGCCTGGCATAGGTCACTGAATTTAGGACTACCGTCTACCATTATCCCCAAGTCTTTATAAGCTGTTTGTTTCCTTGGTCTAAGTGCACGACCTTACACTTACGCACATTGACTAGATTTGTAATTTCTCTGCCCAAGTCTCCAACTTCCCTAAATCCTTCTGTAACATTCTATTCTCCTTCTCTGTGTCAATTACCTGATAATCTTTATGATTCATTTTAATTTTCCAGAAATTAAGTGCAGTATGGGAAACAAAATGGGCGTTTAATGACATTACTTAAAAGTAGTAGCTCACTTTATTTAACAACCAATTTCAATTAGTTACCACAAATAGATGTGACACACATTCCCTCTAACAAGCCTGTCATAGCTAAATTATTGACTCAAAATTTAAAAATGGTTTCCACCTACCTACTAAATTAAGTTCCAACACTTTCAAGTTGATATATAGGATTTAGCACAGGATTTTTAGGGGAATATATTTGGGTAAAAGTGAAAGGAAAATTAGTAGACAGTATACAATGGAAGGCTGTAAACTAAAAAACCTGGAATGACCTAGTGTACTGCAACCTAACTCAGCATTTATTTTTATTTTTTTGCCTAATTTAATTTATTTTTTAATTTAAGATCACAAAGGCTTGCCATTGTGTTACAATGCCCAAATAACTTTATTTTTAACAACCACAAATAGATAATACTAATAAAAGGTCATATTATGGAAACAAAACTTAGTTTGGCACTTCTTGATGTCTTTATCAGTAAACATTGGCCATTTCTTTCTATTTTCCTGTTACCTTTTTTAGGATCTGACAAATAAAGCACAATGCATTTATCTCATATCAGTATATCTTAACATTTTCTTACCAGAATATTGGGCACAGTAAATATCATATTTACTGCATGTAAGAACCTTTTGTTAGAACTCTTTGTAATACATGTCTTCTTTAAACACGTTAGTGGTATAATATTGTACCGTGTTAGCCATAGAAAGTAGTAGAAGAGTGAAGAAATCAGGCGATACCTTTTAGAGGCTAACTGAGTATATTTGATGGTGAGCTTTCGAGAGAACTAGCTCCCTTCTTCAGACATGATGATATACAAGAAATTGAAATCCATGCCAGCTTTATGTCAAACTATATGTGAACTGTGATGGCCACAAATTACACTTGATGGCTACGAGATAAGACGGCAGATTTACTGACCCCTCTGTCATGCCTCACAAGTTTCCAGATAGTTAATTGTTTGACCTGTTGTAAATGACTTGTCTGCTTATATTGCATTTTTTTTATGTTTTTAAGAATTCTAAGATTCTTTGAAGGTCCATGTCTTGTGTGTATAAAAAGCCTGTGAATTTTCAATTTCTTGTATATCATCATGTCTGAAGAAGGGAGCTAGTTCTCTCGAAAGCTCACCATCAAATATACTCAGTTAGCCTCTAAAAGGTATCGCCTGATTTCTTCACTCTTAAACACGTTATCAATATAAATATTTTACTGTTTTTGCCACTTTTAAGTCTTCCTCATATCATAGCCGTGTACATTATTTTACAAATCATATCACAGTGTATAAAGTAATGTTATGAATGTCTTTCAAAATCAGGAAATTTTGATTACAGCAAGTGTAGAATCAGAGCTCACATTTCCCTGTGTCACATACATAGACATGTAGGTAAGAGTGCAGAGCTAGCAGTTGCCTTTAGGCATAGGTGCTTAAAAGGGCTCACTAGTATTAATAAAGTCACAATGCAGTGTAGTCATATATTTGGTAGTGGAAGGGGCCTGATATAGAATATGCACTGTTGCTCATGAGCTTCAAAGTACTAAAAGAGAATGTCTCATGAAGGCAACACCTCTGCTTTAAGACTCGAGAGGAATCTTCTGTTCACTTGGTGATCTACAAGTGAATGCCAACAACAGGAACTAGGGGCCTTATGTATGAAAACCGTGTAGCAGTAAGACTGTCTTTGTTGCCTATAGCAACCAATCAGCTTTTATTTCATATAGGGCTCTGGAAAAATGAAAGCTGAGCTCTGATTGGTTGTTATGGACAACAAAGGCAGTCTTACTGCTACACGGTTTTCATACATAAGGCCTTAGGTTTCCTGTTTTTGTACCAATCCTCTAAACAATCATAAGTCTTCAATCCATAAGGAATAATGGTTCAATAAAGGGCTAATCGGAAGTCTGACAGCAGAAATTAGAACACAGTGAATACAATTGTAAAAGAAGTGAAAGAAGTAACATAAGTGCTACAATAGGTCATAAACTTCATAGTAATTTTTAAATCACTGGTGGCAAGGAACTGTTGTATATCTCTGGATGGAAGCAAATATTTTGAGATGTGCTAGCCAGGTTGTAGGCAAAATAAGCAACAGCTGAACCAACTGTGAGTCCAGTCATATATGATACTGTCATTGTGTTTCCTGCAGAATAAAAAGAGAGGGTATGAAATATGTCATTATTAAAAGCATACACAAAAAAATATGACCAATTAAAGAACACAGATATATCCTATGAACAAAATCTAAGCAAGATTGTAATATGACAAAAATGGTTACAGCAATCTAACAATATAAGAGTGAATAGATTCATTAAAAACTGAACTAATGTTCACTAAGACTATTTTAGAGGGAAAGGCGTGAAAAAATAGTATAAGCGCAAACTTGGATGATTTATAAGTAGTTCCGTATACAATAAACTTCACCTTATAAATCATCCAGGTTTGCGCTAATACTATTTTTCACACCTGTCCATCTAAAATAGCCTTAGCAGACATTACTTCAGTTTTTACTGAATCTATTCACTCTTATAATGTTTTACTCCACGAGGAGCGTGAAAATTAGCTGCAACTTTTTGCTGTCACTCACCGCTTACTCTGGGATATACTATAAGGAGAGTTGTGCCGGCTGATTCACAACAAGTAAAGGTGAGAGAATAACTTGTATTATCCTTTAGGAGAGATAGAGTGACATGTATGAATTCTGGCACTGATAGACCAGGTCTAAATTGCTTTAACTTATTATAGACTGCGCCAGAATGTATGAACCTGTTCTTCTGAAGTTCATACATACAGGCACAGTCTAGTGATAATACGACAACTCAGGCTCAGGCAGACCACCTTTAACCTCGTCTGGCTGTTCTAACTGTTCTGTGCCAAAGATTTGACATCAAAGAATCATAAATGTGTCTACTTCTACTAATGTGGTGCGACATGCCCCCAGAACGCCCCAAAACTCTGACGCACTAAAAAGCGTCTGTGGCGCGGCAACGAGGCACTTATCACACCAAAGTTTGGAGTACGCCTGTTCACAAATCTATAGAACTGGTCTACTACAGCTTTTTGAGGCCAGTATTCTGGCGCAGCCCCGTTCTTACATGTCGCCCATAATCTCTACACTACACTAAGGGAGAGCACGTCTGTTTTTTCTTTTTTTCCATATAGCAATCTGACATCATACGAAAACTAAATATAATGCAGCTCCGTCAGGTTTCCAATCTGAAGACAGCAAAGGTTACAAGAAGAGAAGCTGAGTTTGAGGATACTGTCAGAACTTCCCTTACCCAACACACAGTGAGTAACAGATCTCCCTACAAACGCATTCATATAGATAAAGTTGTAAATCGTTAGGAGACAGGTAAAACAGGACTTCCTGAGCTCGGCCTCTAGCCCTGTTTAATATGCTCTCAAAGGGTTTGACCAGGTATATGTTCTAAAACCAGATATTGATACAAATTCTTTTTTTCTTATCTGTTTTTATTTTCTGATGATAGATTTTTAAATTATTTTTCTGCAAACAATTATGGGTGTGGCTATCTTACCTAGGATATGCTTTACAGCAGCCACGTGTGTAGTGTGCTGGCTGCAAAATGTTACAATATTGTGTATATCTGGCTGGGTGCAGGGAGGGGTCAGATTCAGTCTGTGTGAGAGCTTCAGGGGGATAAAGCAACCAGCCTAAAGTCTGTCCTGTGTTCATACACTACATTTTGGCAACGAGGATGGCAAGATTCCTGGATTTACCAGCTAACGGACCTTTTGATGTGTCTGGAGACCACACTAGTCTGTCACAGCGCTGGGACAAGTGGAAAAAGGGATTCCAGTTCTATGTTACAGCCACAGAGTGACTGCACCGGCTCAGAAGAGAGCCATGTTGCTGCATCTAGCTGGGCCAGAAGTCCAGGACATCTTTGAAACCCACGGAGAAACAGGGGAAGATTCAGATTATGAGACAGCAATGAACGGACTGAGTGAGTACTTTGGGCAAAAGAAAAATATTCCATATGAAAGATATCAGTTTAGACAGGCTGTACAAGAAGTGGGAGAAACCATTGACAGTTATGTGACTAGACTGAAGTATTTTTGCAAAGTCTTGTGATTTTGGGACTGTAACAGAGGAAAATAATCAGAGATCAGGTATTGAGAAATGCCCGCTCTGCTCACCCAGAAGAAGGTTTATTGAGAGAACCAAGTCTCACACTAGTAGTCCTGAAAGAGATTGCAAGAGCTTTTGAAGTGTCTGAGCTACGGGCCCTGCACATTGAAAACAAGAGACCGCATCATTTCAATGCAATGTCCAGAACTACCTATGAAATAGGAACACCAGGAATACAAAAGAAAGGATTGTCTCTGTAACCTGCAGTAAATGTGGCAGAGCAGGCCACAGAAGTTCAAAATTGGTGCTGGGTACAGGATAAAACATGCTTTATTTGTGGACAGATGGGGAAATTTTGCGGCCGGGGTGTAGAAAATTTGCAACCACAGGAAATAAAACCAAAGGATTACATGCAAAAGTAAATGTCATAGCTGCAGATAAAGAATCTGACTCTGATTGTGAAAAATATAAACTCGCTGAGCTCCCAGCAAGCTGGGACAATACCCATTAAGATTGGTGATACACTTCACAGTACTGATTGATTCTGGAGCTACCTGCATGTTATGGACTTAGCTTTTTGGGAACAGACTAAAACGCAGAGAAAATCCCCTTTAAAATTATGCAACACCAATAAACGGATTTACATGTAGGGGCCTCTATACTCCACTACAACTAAGGGCAAGTTCTACATTTCTGTACAAATACGGGGGCTAGATCTCCATTGGGGACTGAATTCTATGGTGTGGATGGCACAGGATCCCCTCTGCTAGCCGCACAACCGCTATGGAACTGGGCATACTAAAGATTGGACTTGATGCAGACAGTGCAAATGTGAACATTTTGTCTCCTATTTCTTCACTGAAAGAGGAATTTTAAAAAGCTTGTTTCTCTGGGGTTGGAAAGCTAAAAGATTTTCAGTTACCAGCTTCACATTGACCCACATGTAAAACCTATTGAAACAACCAACGCGTAGGCTTCCTTATAGCCTGAGATCACCTGTGGAGAACAAACTTGCAGAACTACTGGAACTTGATATCATTGAACCAGTGGAAGGAACCACCCCCTGGGTATCTCCATTAGTTTTTTGTACCAAAGGGAACGGATATTGGGATCTGTGTGGACAGAGACGTGCTAACCAAGCTGTACTCAGCCCAAAGCAACCGATACCCCAATTGAAGATGTTCTGCATGAGATGAATGGGGCAATGCTTCAGCAAACTGGATTTGAAATGGGGTTATCATCAAATTGAATTGACCCCAGCATCTAGAATCATTACAACATTCGCAAGCCACAAAGGTCTTTTTAGGTACAAGAGACAAATTTGGTGTATCCTCACACCTGAGGCCTATCACCATGTGATTTAAGCAAGTGTTAACAGGGTGTGAAAGGCACACATAATATTTTCTGATGATATAATTGTTGGGAGCAACCACACAGGAGCACGACGAACGTCTTCTTTAAAGTGCTGAAACGCTTACTGATGAAAGGATTGACTTTAAAGAAAAGAATGCAAATTTCAAATAAATAAAAGACTTTCATGGGCCACGTCTGTCTGAAAAAGGGGAATTGGTCCGGAGGACAGAAAAGATCAAAGCTGTGTCTGATGCCAGAAACCCTGAAAACCCTGCAGAAGTGCGAAGCTTTCTTGGGTTAGTGAACTACTGTGCAAAGTTTATTCCAGATATGGCGACTGTCAGCGAACCCCTGAGACAGTTAACCCGCAAAACAGTCCCTTGGAAGTGGGGTTTTTTCTGAACAAAACGCATTTAATGAACTTAAGAGGAGGCTTACCTGTGCCACAATTTTAGCCATTTCAATCCTACCTGCACAAACTCCAAATTATTGTCGATGCCAGCCCTGTAGGATTAGGTCCCAAACTTAGTAACAAAGGCAACGCACAGGCGACTACAGACCTATTCAGTATGCAAGCAGATCCCTTACAATGTGGAAAGACGGTATTCTCAACTGAGAAAGAGCTTTGGCTGTTGTTTGGGGATGTGAAAGGTTCCACACCTATCTCTATGAACTTGATTTTGAAATTGTAAAAAGATCACAAGCCACTGGAGGGGATATATTCTCCTCATCAAAACCATCCACCAGAATTGAAAAGATTTGGGGTTTTTTCGACTGTTGCCATACCGATTTAAAGTGCAATACAGGCCTGGACCTACTAATGCCAGATGCCCCTTTCCAAATTTTCCCAGTCTTCAGCACCATGTCATAACTTACAGAAAGTACATACCGTTTTGTTGTTGCGAAAAACCATTCCCCAAGCATTGACACCAGGAGGGGGAACAATTGTCATCAGTGACCCAGAAATTAAACAGTTGAGAAAGTGTATCAGACAGAGACGTGGAAAGAATTGGACCCAGGAAAGTCACAGAGTCCCAAAAATGAGCTGAGTAAATTTCTGGACAATTAGTTCTACGGGGAAAACGTATTGTGATCCTAAAGAATTCCGAAAGCAAACTTTGAACTTAGCTCATGAGGGCCACCAAGGTAATTGGCGAACCAAACAACGTTACGTGAGAAAGTTTGGTGGCCAGGAAACAACATGGATGTGGAAACAATGGTTTTCTTCATGTCGAGCCTGCCAACTGGTGGGCAGCAAACCCAAACCAGAAAACCCTAACACATACTTTTCAAACCAAAGGGACCATGGGAAGGATCTGCTATTGAACTGTGTGACATCCCATCTGGACACCAAGAGTGGTAATCTCACTAAAGCAACTTCATCAACAGTAATTGGGGGGGCGCATCTTTGCTTCTCCCTGGTTTGCCTAAACGGATTGTGAGCGATTAAGGTTTCCCAGTTCATTTCTCAGGAATTCCAGGATTATCTAAAATCTAATGCCATTGAACACCATCGTTACAACCCCATACTGGCCACAAGCTAACGGGAAGTGGAACGCCAAACCGAACCCTGGTTGAAAGTTTTACGGATTGCTCATTTAGAAAAAAGGGACTGGAAAAAAGAACTGTGGCGTTTTCTTTTGGGCTTATCGAACCACCCCCCACACTACAACTGAGTGAGTCCGCTGAGCTTCTTTGTGGTCGCAAATTCAGGACAAATTGCCAATGTTGGGGCTTCTTCTCCTACAGTTTTGGACAAATTTCCCGGGGAATTGATGAGGAAAGGAAGATCCGAGCCGAACGATACGCAAACCATCGGCGCCACGTCAACTAGTGGCCTTAAACAAGGAGATAAGGTTTTCTTCAGAATGATCATTCTAAAAAAACTGTCTCCATTTTTGAGCCTGAGCCTTATACTTTGAAGGGAAAAAGGAGGAACTCAGGTGGGCTTTGAGGATTTGGATGGCAATACAAAAGTGCGGAATTCATCCTTCGTGAAGAAGTTTGTTGATTCGGAAAGTCAAGTGTTGGAGGACTGTGAACCAGCACAAAGTTGTAGTAGTACTTTAAGTGACTCTGACACCAACCCCCAACCATCCAACTCAGAATTGCCAAGAGCAAAGTGAGCAATAAATCCACCGGCTTACCTCAAAGACTATGTGTATGGACATGAGTTTTACAGTTTAAAATGTTTGGTGTTTTTTCCCTTAACCATTATTTTTAATACTGTAACTATTGTTTATCCATGTTTTCATGTTATAAAGCTTCCCCAAAGGAGAAAGGATTGTAGTGTGCTGGCTGCAAAATGTTACAATATTGTGTATATCTGTGCTGGTGCAGGGAGGGGTCAGATTCAGTCTGTGTGAGAGCTTCATGTAATAAAGCAACCAGCCTAAAGTCTGTCCTGTGTTCATACACTACAACATGGACCTTAGTAACCTGTAGTTTGGAGACGACTCACTGACCTATAGGAAAGTGTGTTAGGCATAATATGTGACCTGTGTAAAGTTCATTGTGCAGGAAGGTAGAGCAGATTAGTTGTGACCATCACCAATTGTGAATGATGTAATTCTGTGTTAGGCTATGTTCACACGGCTTATTTCTGGATACATTTCGTCACGTATTGAGAGCATACTGCGCTCTAATACGGGCAAAATGCGATCCAATCATTACGGCAATCCACAGTTCTCATAGAGAACTATGGATTACGTCTCCTCTCCTCGGGTATACAATACGATCTTATTGTTGGCGCGGGGAGATAATTGACATGTCATTTATTCACAGAGCTTACGTGTCACGAGTAATTACGGTCTGTGGTGCCGGCAGACTGTCATCTCCCCCGCATTGTGGGAGTACACGCCGATTGGTGCGAGTTTCCAAACACCCGGCGTAATTGCGGGGCATGCGTACAGCCCTGCAATTAGCCGTGTGAGCATATCCTTATCTATATTATTACCTCTCACCCTAATGATATGACTGCTGAAAAGTGATCTTTACAGAACACAAAATATTAGTCTATTCTGTAGCTTAGTGCCTGTTGTGAGAACTTCAATATTTCATGATTATTTTTTAATATAGAGGAAGAAGGTACCTGAGGCTTTGGCTTAAAGGTAACAGAGGGCCTACTGATTAGAAAACTTGGGGCACTTTACAGGACAAGCAAGCTTCCCGGGTTACAAACAAATATGAGGAGAACTTACAGTAAAAAGCTGAAACAATAGCCATGATTGATCAGTTTAAATTATATTAGTAGTAGTTTAAAAGGGAATATGGGAATATTGGGAATGTTTTATATGTAGATTATTAGTGTCAAAGAAGAACTTCAAAGCAGATCAAGAGGCCATTAAAATGACTATATTCTAATTTAGTACCATAGTATACAGTACAATTGAGCAAGTGGGTCCCTACTGATAAAAAAAAACAATATATAGTGTTTCTGAACATCTAAAAAATAAAATAATATTAAACAAAAAAAAATGTAAATGAGAAAAAACTACAGCGGAAGAATTGCATTTTTTTAGTCATGCGGCCTCCCAGAAAAACTATAATAAAAAGTGATTACAAAATTGCATATACCCCAAACTTGTACTAATAAAAACTACACCTCTGCAAAAATGTTTCCATAATACAACACTTACAAATACAGTAAAGGGGACATGTATGAAAACTGTCTTGGTCTAAGACTTTCCTTGTTGCCCATAGCAACCAATCATAGTGCCCCTTTAATTTTTTCAGAGCACTATATAAAATGAAAGGGGCGCTCTGATTGGCTGCTATGGGCAACAAGGAAAGTCTTAGACCAAGACAGTTTTCATACATGTGGCCCTAAGTTTTTATTTTATGGAAAAACAAAGTTATTTTTATTAATCTTGAAAGTGTTAATGCAAAGCTAATTAACCCTTTACTGACAATGGAGGTATGGGTACATCCTATTGGGAGTTATGAGTCAGCTCCATAGGTGGTGGGTGCCGGTTGTTTATTATAGTTGACACCTGCTGCTAAACTGCTATTTAACCAACTGCGTCTAAATGATTGAAGAATGGTATTGCGCACCATACGTTACTCCGGTCTGTACAGCAGCAGAAGCCTAATAAAGGCCATGTTAGCACTTCTGTTACTTTCTGCCTCAGACTGGAAATAATAGAACTGCTATCCTGTTACACCCTTGTGCATTATTTATATATTGCAGCAGGGTGTACTAGCAATCAAGCCCCCTGGTGGCAAGTAGCCTAGGGGGACTAGAATGTAAAATGTAAAAAAGCTTTACAATTAAAATACATATATTAAAAGTTTAAACCCCTCCCTTTTGCCATTTTACAAATTAAAATATTAAGACGTTATACATAATTGATATGCCTCGTCTGTGAAAGTCTGATCGATTAAACTATATCACAATTTATCCCATACACTGAATACCATAGAAGAAAAAAAACTCCAAAAATGGGATTTTTTTGCGTCATTTTATGTCCCCCAAAAATATAAATACAAAGTGATTAAAAAAGGGGCATGTATCCCAAAACAGTATCAATAAAAACTACAGTTCAGCCTGCAAAAAATTAGTTCTCACTCAGGCCCATAGATGGAAACACAAAAAAGTCATTGTTCGCAGATAATGGCGCTGCAAGCACAAGTTTTTATATTTTTTAAAGTACTAAAAAATAATGAAAACGCTACATATTTGATATCGGAGGAATCAACCAACGTGCATAATGCAGATAACACATCATTTATACTGAAGAGTGAACGCCATAAAAACAAAACCACCGCAAATATGGCACAATTAAATTTTTTCACATTTCACTCCACTTATAATTTTTTTTAGGTTTCCCAGTACACCCTTGGCCCCCTGGGTGAAAACCAGGAATCCCTAGCTGCTAGACCATATGGAAATGCTGTAGTCATAGAAACTGGAAGCAAAAACGTTTAAACAGAAGCTAAAATATTCTGTAGGTAATATGATAAAGGGGGACATGTATGAATGGGGCTGCGCCAGAAGTCTGCTGTCTCTTCAGCCCGAGATCTAGCGCAGCCTCGGCCGCTATATTTTCAAAAAGCCTGCACGACAATATCAGGTGCATTACGGAGAATCCGCGGCACTTTGTAATGTGCCTGATATCGGGGAGTGTGCTGGAGGTGTGTTGCACTAGAACTGTACGAAACTACAGATTTATAGCTTCAGTATGGCAAATCTTGGCGCATTACTGCTGGAACAGGTAAACCACTTTAAAAGGGGTTTACCTGAGCCAGAAGAGTTGTTTCTGTGCTAGAATGCGCCTGATTTATGACCTGGAGTAGAACAGGTTAATAAATTCAGGCGCATTCTATACTATTATTATGCGCAATTAAATTGGCATCTAAGTGCCAAAAATCATACATGTCGCCCAAAGTGTATACACATGCTGCTCCAGGACCACAGGGTGTCGGTTCACAGACATTGCTATGAATGTTAGATTGTAAGCTCACTAAATTGTAAAGATGTTGTTTTTTTTATTAGGAAAATATAATACCACTATTGTTTTCACTCCTTAAAAATAGCAAGCACTAATTTACATAATATAATCATTAAATGACAATTTGAGATTATACCTGCCAGCTCCCGTTGCTCTGGTACGACTAGCCCTGATGCAAGAATCATAGGAACACTGCCAAAATATCCATTTGTGATGCCCATAAGAAGAGAAAAGATGCATGGCCAGGCAGGATGACTGAAGGTAGGTTTCCCACTTGGATACACACACATTATAAAAAGTGGAATAAACACAACACGCATGCTAGAACAAATGAGCAAGTTGATACCACGCCATTCGTATGGCACTGCAGCCAGTATCTGAAATGAGAAAAAAAATAATAATTTGCAGTATAATTACTTTTCAAAACTTTTTTCCAATTTTACTTATCTCTCATATCTGTAAAATTAAGAGGTTCCAGAAAAGATATAGGGGAACTTTTTTTTTTTTTTAAAGTGCAAATAAAATTGCAAATGAAAAATCATAATTTTTAGCTTGCCCTAAGACCTGGTCCCACCATAGCATTAATGCCATCGACCAACTCAACCATAACGATACCCTTGCAGCCCTTCCTCGAACTTTCTTTTTTCAGTACCTGCAGCTCCGTCATCTCCTTCAATCCATTAACTGGACCACTACTGACTTCCAATTTTTCTTTTTTAAAAGAAAGGCTTTGAGAAGGAGATGTCCCTGATCTACCACATGCAATCAACAAACACACTGATATCAAATTCCCCACCATGCTTAAATGGGAAAAAGAACTGTCTAAAGAATTTACAATGGCAATTAGCACATTCAACTCCTTTAAAATTCTCATAATGTCTCAACCATGTTGAACTGATGTACAAAATACACCTTAGATGGTATCTGCCACCTACCCGCTTGGTCATCAAACCTCTGCTGGAAGCAATGTGGCCAGCAGTGAACGATGCTCCATATGTGGTGGGGTTGTCCCATTATAGAACGTTTCTGGAAATCGAGACCTGAGTTTGGAGTCTTGGATATCGGTATGCAGGAATTCTCCCCCATATTGCTACAATATTTTTTCATGTTTTGATGGCAGCTCATATAGCTCTAGCATTTGCCTAGAAAAATCCCAGAGCCCCGCTATTATCTGAAGTGATCAATAGGGTTAATTTTAATTGCTTCTGTGAATTGCAACTTATAGACCCTCCTCACATACTGTATGAGCTAAGAAGACAACGTTTTGTGAGCCCTGGATGTCTTCTAAATACTACACTAATGTTCTCCGTGACAGTCTTTTTCTTTCATTTGTGTTTCGTTAACAATGTTAGGATAATTCTCTACTGACGATATTGATACACTACATTATATACAGCTGATTATCGTAACCATTTTAAAATTTAGCTTGACCTTTCTATGCAATAAGAAGATGAAAGAAACTTGCTGCAGAGTTGTTATGAACCTGTTATTCTAATTTTAGATTTTTTTACATTTTTAAAAACAATCTGCTTTAAAGATTGTTCAAAAAAATTCTTTGTGTGCTTTCTGGTAGCTGTCACCGATTAATGGTATACATCTAATACAAATATCAGTGGCACACTAAAAACTAAGTGGAACATCAAGGTATATAGGAATATTGGAAATGCATTACTGCTAAGGAAAATATGAAAAACCTGGAACTCTTAGTTTACAGTTTTTGATCAAAGATTGTATTAAGCTCACCTCCCAATAGCGTCAAGGGGATCCCAGTACAGATGAGTCCCTAACACTAAACATGTTACCTCACTAGGAGTCCATTCAGACTACAACATCTCAGGGAGTGATAGGAACCTGCTACTGAATTATCCTGCACCAGTTTAAAAGAGGTAAGGGGAGTGCAGCAAGCCAATGAGGTTGCCATTGTTGTAGTCTGAATGGACTCCTAGTGAGGTAACATGTTTAGTGTTAGGGACTCACCTGTACTGGGATCCCCTTGACGCTATTGGGAGGTGAGCTTAATACAATCTTTGATCAAAAACTGTAAACTAAGAGTCCCACGTTTTTTATATTTTCCTTAGCAGTAATGCATTTCTAATATTCCTATATACCTTGATGTTCTACTTAGTTTTTAGTGTGCCAATGATATTTGTATTAGATGTATGCTATTGCCTTTTCAGTGTGCACCTATGCTTACGTTTTTCAAAATATATGGATGTGCACAGCTTAATTGATTTTTGAAACCGATTAATGGTATGTCAACTTTTCTTTGCTAACAGGTAAAGATGGTCGACAGTCTATTTGACCATCTTCAGCTGATGTGACAACACTATAAAAGACAGAAGTTGATAACAACAAATTATAAGGGTAAGTTCACACAATGTTTGTTAAACACCTATTGGA
>JAODAL010071012.1:0-15697 GCA_025379985.1 Phyllomedusa bahiana
GAATTTTCCCCGCGACGGGGGCCCAAATTTGGGTTAGATTCTTCGGTGAGAGCCACGATGGGAGCCACCAGCATAGAGAAGTGGGAATGAACTGCCGGTAGTAGTTGGTGAATCCTAGAAGCGTTGAATCGCCCGAGACCGACAGGTCGTGGCCACTGCTGGATCGACAGAGAAGTTTAGCTGGGTCCATCTGTAGACCTCGATCGAAAACTATGTACCCAAGGAAAGGATGGCTGGCCTGGTGGAACAAACACTTCTCCAGCTTGGCATACAGTCGATTGCCCCGCAGGCGTCGCAAGACCTGGCGTACTTGTACCCGGTGGGTTTGTATGTCAGGGGAAAAAATCAGGATATCGTCCAAGTATACAATGACGCAGGTGTATAGCAAGTCCCGAAATACGTCATTGATGAACTCCTGAAATACAGCTGGGGCGTTGCATAGCCCGAAGGGCATCATGAGATACTCGAAATGCCCGTCCCGAGTGTTGAAAGCCGTTTTCCACTCGTCCCCTTCTCGAATTTTGATGAGGTTATAGGCTCCTCGTAGGTCTAATTTGGTAAAGACCTTGGCTCCACGGAGACGATCAACGAGCTCAGAGATCAGGGGTAGAGGGTAGCGATTCTTCACCCTTATCTTGTTTAGGCCTCTGTAATCAATACACGGACGAAGTGAACCGTCTTTTTTCTGAACGAAGAAGAAGCCAGCCCCGGCGGGCGAGGAGGACTTGCGTATAAAACCTTTCAACAAATTCTCCTGAATATAGGCCGACATGGCCTGGGTCTCGGGCACAGACAGAGGGTAGACCCTACCCCGTAGGGGACTGGTTCCGGGAAGGAGGTCTATAGGACAGTCATACGGCCGATGGGGCGGTAGCTTCTCAGCCTGCTTCTCCAAGAATACATCTCCAAAATCCTGGTACTCCGCTGGTAGACCTTGTAGAGACTTGACGGACGACTGGGGAGGAGAGATGGACACCGGGCGTGGTGCCACCAAGCAGAGATCCTGGCATTCTGATCCCCAATGCAGGACTTTGCCTGTCTTCCAATCAAGCGTATGAACATGACGTTGCAGCCAGGGTAGCCCCAACAGGATCGCCGAAGAAGCGCGAGGCAGGACACGAAAGGAGATCTTCTCCATTTGTAGGACCCCTACACGGAGGGTCACAGGCCGGTGATGAACCCGAATGGAGTCGCTGAGAAGCTCCCCACTGACGGATGAGATAAGCAACGGCTTTTCCAGGCGGATCACTGGCAAGCGATAGCGAGACACCAGGGAGGCATGAATAAAGTTACCGGCGGAGCCGGAGTCCAGGAAGGCAGGGACCCGAAGAGATAGGCCAGAATCCGTCGTTACCTCCAAAGGCAACAACAGTCGTGGAGAGGAAGACTGAGAACCTAGGGACGCCTATCTACGGCACCTAAGTGCGAGCGTTTCCCGACCACTCAATTTGCTGCGGAAAACTCCTACGGAAATGGTCTGGACTGGCGCAGTAGAGGCAAAGGTTCTCCATCCGGCGGCGGGACAGTTTTCACCAAAATTGGGCCCGCCCACCGAAGGGTTCCTCGGGGGAAACCTTTGGGAGGGGGCAGCGGGACCTTTGGAACACGGAGCCAGACGGGGAACGGGGGTTGTCCGGGGTCACGTTCCTGGGGAGCCCGCTGTCTCCCCGTGAAACTCAGTCTATGCGCGGGGCCAATGGATGGGTTCAAAAAGAAATGGAAGAGCTCTTGCTGCATGCGTCCTTTCTCCGACAGGCCCTTTCTAAATTTTGGGCAGAGAGGGGGCGTCATTCCACACACTCAGGCTGGGTGGGAAAAAGGACCCCAAAATCTCCCACGGAGGAGTCCCCCTGGGGGGTAGGTTCAAAGCGCGCCCCAGAATCTCCCCGGCTCCTGGGAAAAAGCTGGAAATTTAGAGGAAGGCGTAGGTCTGCGGTCACAGGGGCATTCCGTCCAAAGGGGTTTTTCCCAGGCCCCGGGGCCCTTTTGGATACAGCCACCACGAACCCACCTTCGCCTTTTTAGTAGGAAACTGGGCGGCCATCAGCTCCACCAGGAGCCTGCGTATTTAAAAACCCCTGCAAGCTTCGATCCCCATCAACTTGGAAGGTAGAGGGGGGAAGTTCGGGCCCCCCCCTTGCCAGCGGGACGGGAGGGGGGGATGGAAGCACCGGCAAAAAAGCAGGTGCTGGCGTGGAGGCCCAAAATTTACGCACAGGTGGGCAGCTACCCAATTTCTGTGCTTTTTTCGCATCCTGCGACTGGGGCGACAATGTTCTGAGTCCCTAGACTTGGGAGGGGGGCCCTTTTCGGATCCTTGCTGGGTCTAACAAAGGGGGGTGGGTAGTGGATCCTCGGACCCCGCAACGATGTAGAAAACAGGGGCGAGTCTAAGTACCCCCAAATTCACCAAGCCCCCCGCAAAGCGGGATGATTTGCTGCGGAAGGGAGCTCAGGGGCGTCCCCGACATACTTGCTTGGATGGGGGGGGGGCCTGGACAGAATTTTAGTGTTCTGGGGAGTGAGGTCAAGGCAGGGGGAATTTTTGGTGGGTTTGGCCGGGGGAAAAGGGGGGCCCTGGGGGGCGCCCGGCCCCGGGCAGAGGGGGACCCCCCCTACAACCACCACATAGTGACGAATTACCAAAAAAGTACGCATAATCCCCCCATATCATCACCACATAGTACTGATAATACCCTCCATATGACCAAAATCCCCCCCACATACACCATCTGCAGGTGGTCATTGGCGTCTAAAAAAATACAAAAAAAAATTCTTTTATTCATTGATTCAATTTATATACATCCCCCATAATTCCGATAATTAAAGAATTTTTTCAATATAAAATGAGGTAAAAACTTTTTGATCCAAACTTTACAACAATGAAACTTGCTTGTATCGACTCCCATAGACCTTCAAAAGGATGCAATCCATGATTTTTTGGCTGGGAAGGGGGATTTCCCCCCAAAAATCACTGAGGCATTTTCTGTTCCCCAAATTGGGCGAAAAAACAATCTGGTTTTTAAAGTTCTTGAAAATAGGGAACTTATGTATTTTTCATGCAGAGACTGCAGGGGCGCAGGGATATATATAGGCCCGGCAGGGCAAAAGGGGCCAAAAATATATAGGGCAAGCGGGCAAATGGGCATATAAATATAGGCCCGCAGGCTATAAGGGGCAGATTAGGCGGGGGGGCTATAGGGCCATATATATAAAGGGAGGAGGCTATAATTTTAAATATAAAGGGGCAGGCTAAGGGCTAGATATAGGCAGCAGGGCCATTGGAAAATATAAGCAGGGCAGGGTTAGGGGCTAGATATACGCAGGAAGCTTTAGGGGCCTAAAATATAGGCAGGCCGGGGTATAGGGCTAAATAGGCAAGAAGGGCATAGGGCTAAATACGCAGGCAAAAGGTTATAAAAGGGTAAAATAAAATAGGCAGGCAGGGGTATAGGGCCATATAATAAGGCAGGGGGGGTTTTTAGGAGCTTAAAGATATACGACAGGCATAGGCCATATATAAGGCAAAGGGGGGATATAGGCAGACATAGGAAAAGGGGGTTTGGGGGGCATTATTTTAGGGGAAGGCATAGGGCTAAAATAGGCAGGGAGGGGGCTATAAAGGGGGAATTATGGCAGAAGGGCTATTAGGGGCTATATATAAATCAAATATATATATTTAATATATATTATAAAATATATATTTAAAAATATAAATATATATAAAATTTTTAGGGCAGGGAGCAGGGGTAAGGGGTTAGAAAGGCAGGTTAGGGCATATGGCTATGGGCCCCTTTTTTTGAAATTGGGCCCAATCAAATGGCTACCTTACTGTAAACATCCTTCATTGATTTAAAAAGTTTTGGGTCCTACTGCACGCTGTTATCCCGGCCCCGGCGCTTCGGCCCCCCCCCCTTACGCCAACAGCTACTTTCCTCATTTTTTTCTGCCGGGGGCCCCCCATGTTTCCCGTGTGGCAGCGGGGGCGGGGGGCACCAGGTAGAAATTTGGGGCATCAGAGACCGCCCCCATTGGAGTAAGGGGCGGGCCGATCAGCAGCAGCAGTCGCATAACACACGCTCAGGCATCAAACTTTTAAAAATCGAGAAGGGCTTATAGAGAATGATTGTGCACCCCCTATGGAAGGCAAAGGTGTCCCCAACCATTCCTACCTCGCCTACCCACGCCGGGGCCCGCATAGGACAACACTGAAGATATGTCACTTTGATACAATGGAAAGTAGTCAGTATACACTTGTATAACAGTGTTAATTTAGTGTGCCCTCAAACTACGTCAACAAACAGCTGTCATAGCCGTGTCTATACAGGCCACAGTATGGTCCTCAGTCCATAAGGGACGGCAGAGGCTGCACTTTTGGCCATGACATGTAACTGTTCTGTGCATGTTCTTTGCTATGTGTGAACACAGTCTAATTATGTTATGTCTTTGTGTTGATTGATTGCTGGCACACGCATCTGTTCTCTACTGACTTTGTTCTGGACAGCAGACAGTTAAGCTAATGGTAATTGACAGCTCGGATTCCTTTCTTACTAGTTTGTGCTCTGTGTGGTTTGGCTAACATCCCTTAAGTAGATCACTTCTGCTTTGCTGCATTGCCGGGTATAGTCTTTGACTTGCTGGTGTGCTGTTTATTCTATGTTGCATTACCTGATTTCTGACCTTTTGCCTACCTTTTGACCTCCGTTTCTGTCTGTCATTCGGTACTGCTCTGCACTTCCTGGTATTGACCCTTTTCTGCCTGACTATCCTGCTATTGAGTTTTGTCTGTCCGTTTTGTCTGTTCTATGTTTGCATGTACTCAGGGTAGGGACCACTGTCCAGTTTTTGCCAACCACTTATGGTTGGGTGGGCAAGTAGGCAGGGACAGGTTTCGCGGGCTTAGCGCTAGGGCAAACTGTCTGTCAGTCCCTGTCGTTCTATTCTGGTTCCGGGGTCCCTTACAACAGCCATCAATCATAAGTGAAAATGGACAAATTGTTCCCAAAGTGTCAATATTTTGTGTGGCCACCATTATTTTCCAGCACTGCTTTAACTCTCTTGGGCATGAATTTCACTAGAGGTTACCACTGGAGTCCTCTTCCACTCCTCCATAATGACATCACAGAGCTCGTGGATGTCAGAGACCTTGCACTCCTCTACCTTCCATTTGAGGAAGCCCCACAGATGCTCAAAAGGGTTTAGGTCTGGAGTCATGCTTGGCCATTAATTTCTTTAGGAAGGCAGTGATTGCCTTTCAGGTGTATTTGAGGTCATTATCATGTTGAAATACTGCCCTGCTGCCCAGCTTCTGAAGAGGGGAATCATGTTCTGCTTCTGTGTGTCACAGTACATGTTGGCATTCATAGTTCCATCAATGAACTGTAGCTCCCCACAGCCGGCAGCACTCATGCAGTCTCAAACGATGACACTCCCTCCATCATGATTGACTGTAGACACGACACATTTGTCTTTGAATTCCTCACCTGGGTGCTGTCACACACACTTGACACCATCTGAACCAAATAAGTTTATCTTGGTCTCATCAGCCAACAGGACATTGTTCCAGTAATCTATGACCTTAGCCTGATTGTCTTCAGAAAACAGTTTGTGTTTTCTTATGCATCATCTTTACAAGAGACGTCCTTCTGGAACAACAGCCATGCAGAGCAATTTGATGCAGTGTGTGGCATATGGTCTGGGCACTGACAGGCTGACCATCCACCCCTTTAACATTTGCAGCAATTCTGGCAGCAATCATATGTCTATTTGAAAAGACAATCATTGGATGTGATGCAGAGCACGTGCTCTAAACTTCTTTGGTTAACCATCGCAAGGCTTGCTCTGAGTGGAACCTGTCTTGCTACACCAATAAATGATCTTGGCCATCATACTGCAGCTCAGTTTCAGGCTGTAGTCAAACTTTTTATAGCCTAGGCCAGCGGTGGCGAACCTATGGCATGCGTGCCAGAGGTGGCACTCAGGGCCATCTCTGCGGGCATGCATGCCAGGCTGGCCACTCGCTGGGTTCCTGCGGCGTCACCCAGACGCCGCAGTGGGAGGGCTCGGTGTCCGCGTCACAGTGTCAGACCTGGGGTCTTCAGCAGCCGTAGGCCTAACACAGCGGGAGTTGGGACCTGCCGTGGACCCTCAGTGCTGAGGGTGAGCGGCGGTCCCATGCGCTCAGCTGGGCAGCGACGCGATGTAGTTACATCTTCGCGCCACTGTCTGTCCTCGGGTGCATAGCCGTCATAGGCTGTGTGACCGAGGAGCTGACGAAGGAGCGGCCCACGCTGGGAAAGAAGAGGACAGAAGTGGGGCACGCTGGGAAAGAAGGTGAGTATTAATGTTATTTTATTTATGGAATATATATACTGCTGTGGGGAGGGCTATCTATATACTGATGTGGGGAGACCTTTCTGTATACTGCTGTGGGGAGACCTTTCTGTATACTGCTGTGGGGAGAGCTATCTATATACTGTTGTGGGGAGAGCTATCTATATACTGCTGTGGGGAGACCTATCTATATACTGCTGTGTGGAGACCTATCTATATACTGCTGTGGGGAGAAATACCTATATACCTGCTGTGGGGAGAGTTGGCTATATACTGCTGTGTTGAGAGCTGGCTATATGCTGCTGTGGGGAGAGCTGGCTATATACTGCTGTGGGGAGAGTTATATCTATATACTGCTGTGGGGAGAGTTGGCTATATACTGCTGTGGGGAGAGTTATATCTATATATTGGCTGTGGGGAGAGCTGGCTATATACTGCTGTGGGGAGAATTATATCTATATACTGCTGTGGGGAGAGTTGGCTATATACTGTTGTGGGGAGAGTTATATCTATATACTGCTGTGGGGAGAGCTATCTATATACTGGCTGTGGGGAGAGCTGGCTATATACTGCTGTGGGGAGAGCTGGCTATATACTGCTGTGGGGAGAGTTATATCTATTGACTGCTGTTGGGAGAGTTGGCTATATACTGCTGTGGGGAGAGTTATCTCTATACACCGCTGTGGGGAGAGCTGGCTATATACTGCGTGGAAAAGATTATATCAAATACACTGCTGTGGGGAGAGTATATATATATATATATATATATATATATATATATATATATATATATACACACATATATACATACTGGCTGGTGGGGAGAGTCATCTATATACTGCCTGGTGGGGAGCGTTGTCTATATACTGGTAGAGGGGAGAGCTATCAATAAACTGGCTGTGGGGAGATATATCCATCTACTGGCTGGTGGGGAGAGTTATCTATATACTGGCTGGGGTGGAGAGTTATCTATATACTGCCTTGTGGGGAGAACTACCTGTCTGTATACTGCCTGTAGGTAGCTTTCTGTTTGTATACTGCCTGTTGGGAGCTTTCTGCCTGCATTGTGGTTGTGTTGAGCTATCTATCTACTGCCTGTGGGGAGCTGTATACTAACTGTGAGGACCTATATCTATATACCTATCTGCCTGTGGGGATCTATATGTATATACCTGCTTGCCTGAGGAGACATATATCTATATACCTGCCTAATTGAGGGGACCTATACACCTACCTAACTTAGGGGACTTATATACCTATAAAATAAGGAGTTCTGAAAAGTGAGGATCTATGGTAATTTTTGTCTAAATCTTTCAGGATGAAATGTTGGTCGGGAAATCAGCATAAGGTTGAACCAAAAAGGGAAAAGAAAAGGAAAGTGAATGACTATTAGAGAAACGTCACATGTGATCACTAAATGTGCCTGAAATGTAAACTCTTATATGTTTGCAAAGTCTAATGTTTATATTCAGTAATGGTGTGCAGTTATTATTTAGTCACTTTGTGGTTTGATACGTGGCGGTATTATTCAGTCCACTATGTTGGGTGTGATATGAGGTCATTGTGTGGTTGGGGATTATTCAGTCACCTTGTGTTGGTGATATTGGGGGGTATTATATCACTATGTCATGTGAAAATGAGGTTAATTTTGTGGTGGTATTATTCAGTCACTTTGTGGTGGGATACTGGTGAAAGTTGTGGTATATTCGTCACTATGTGGGTGTGATGGGTTTTGGTGTTGTGGTATTTTTCAGTTAACTGTCTGCTGAGCACCTGTGTGCACTGCTATCTACCACAATATGCTCACTGTATAGTGGAAATATGGCAGAGGGATGGGCTAAGCGGCCGTTACATCCCTCGTATTAATTGTTGTGCGGCCCTGCTTCCTGATGTCACCTCTCTGCTTCGTGCTGTCGGTGGCAGCACTTTGCGGTAACTAAGGTATTTTTCGGTCGCAGTTTCGGCACTCGGTCTCAAAAAGGTTCGCCATCACTGGCCTAGGCCATCTTCAAGTAGAGCAACAATTCTTTTTTTAAGATCCTTGGAGAGTTCTTTGCCATGAGGGGACATGTTGAACGTCCAGTGACCAGTGTGAGAGAGTGTGAGAGTGATAACACACCTATTCCCCATTCACCTGAAACCTTGCAACACTAATAAGTTACATGACACCGTGCAGGGAAAATGGGCAAAATTTGACCATTTTTTAATAGACAGTTCCTCTGACCCCAGTAATCTTTGTCCTACTCCCTGCAGCATCATCCACAATCATGAGTGCTCTTTCGAGTTGGAACTAACTGGAGTTCCACCCTGAGTTTCATCCTATTAATGGCAATCTGCGAGGACAAATGCTTCCTGGGCCACAAGTTCTTCACATATTCATTGCACATGGTTCTCCCCCACCCACTAGTAATCAGGGAAGAATTCCTAAGCTATTTTTCTTTAATAAAGTCATTTGGCTTCCACTGGCCATACCATTCTTTTACTCGAGTACTAGAATATGCACATTTTCCTGTGCACTTAACATATTTCTTACTTGTGGTCTTTTAGGTGGTACTGTAATTTTCAAACTCATGCCGATCCAACAAACAATATAGTCAGCTAATCAATTCTTAGGACACCAATCAAATTACTTATAAAGGCAAATAAAGAAAAATCAAATCGATAAACAGCTAATTGTTGCATATTTCCAGGTATAGCTAGGAGATTAAAAATCTATTACAACAATACTATTGCTCACATTTGCTGAATGTAATTAATGTTAAATAGGTAGTCCCATGTAGCTGTTTTCAACCTTCACAGTCTCTTCAGGCTCATACTTCCTGTGCAGGCTGTGAACAGGTCTACAGCGGTGACAGACATTCCAGCTTTGCTACCTCATATTTTTAGCTGAACCTGTTACAGGGACATTGCTGATGGAAGGGCTGTAAAAAAAACAAAAATACCATCCAAGTACGATGTTTAGCTATAAATGTAAGCTAGCTGAGTTGTATTTGTCATAAGAGGAAGCATCTAGTGAGAGAAACTTCCATGCTTTAAAGACACATTGCTGAGTAACTCTGTTATCTTCTATGTAATTACACAGAAATATGCTCTGTATACCTGATGGTACACAGCTACTCCCAGCTCAGTAACTCTAAGGGTTAAAGTTCTTTTCAGTAGAAAAGAAATTTTCAGAGAGGGGAACCTCATTTTGCTGATAAGACACTGCGGGGGAGTAAGCCACTAACCTCGCCCCGCTAAGCAGAGGGGTGGTCAAAACCCAGAAAGCCTACAAAAAAAAGCGGGAAAAAAGAACTGTTTAATTATAAAAAAAAGAAGCAAACAGAATAGCAATGTATTTAGTTTTTCAGTTACCTTTGCCTCATATTTTAAAGCTAACATGGGGATACTTTTTAAATGTAAACTCCAAGTACCTTTTATAATATTTAGGGGACAAATCAGGGCATTTTTTAATGACTACATACAAGTTTTCACATTTAAAATTTTCCAATCCCTGTAAAAAATCATTCTTAATACATATTTGCCAACTTTTAAAAATGAAAAAGCAGGGATGTCAGGGGGCGGCGCTCTATGCGCGCTGCGGCAAAAATTTTTGCAGGGGACCCCCTTTTGTCGTATGTCACCCCCTTCAAAAAGCCAAAACCCACTCCACCTAACTGCAAACGGCGGGGGAAGAAACCCAGGTAGATGCCCTTATACCCGGGTAGTACCCCCCCCAAAACCAGGTATGCCCCTTCAGGCCGGAGATCCCCCCTTGTAGCCAAAAAAGGGCCCCCCTGTAGCCAGGTAGAGCAATTTGTAGCCGGGTAATCCCCCCTTTGTGACCAGTAGGTCCCCCCCTTTTTTTGCCAGGTATCCCCCCTTTGTTAGCCAGGTCTAGGCCCCCTTTGTTTGCCAGGTAGTCCCCATTGTTTGCCAGGTAGTCCCCCTTTGTTGCCAGTTAGGCCCCATCTGTTACCGGTAGTGCCCCCATTGTTTCCCAGGTAGTGCCCCCTCTTTTCCCCAGGTATCCCCCCTCTGTTGCCAGTGAGCCCCCATTGTTTGCCATAAGCCCCCTCTTTTCCCGGGTAGTCCCCCATTGTTTCCCAGGTATTTCCCCCATCTGTTAGCCAGGTGGGCCCCCCATTGTTTGCCAGTATGCCCCCTCTTTCCCAGGTAGTCCCCCCCATTTGCCAAGTAGTGCCCCCATTGTTGCATTTGATGCCCCCCATTTTTCCCAGTATCCCCCCCATGTTCCCAGGTAGGCCCCCATTGTTTGCCATATGCCCCCTCTGTTCCCGGGTAGATGCCCCCAAATTTTTTGCCAGGTATTCCCCACAGTGTTGCCAGGTAGTGCCCCCATCTTTTGCCAGGTAGTCCCCATCTTTTACCGGGTTTTTCCCCCATTGTTGCCGGGTGATGCCATTTTGCCAGGTAGTGCCCCTTTTTTTTTCCAGGTAGTGCCCCATTGTTAGCCAGTATGCCCCCATTTTTCCAGGTGATCCCCCCATTTTTTTCCCAGGTGTTGCCCCCTTTTGTTGCCTATTTTGCCCTTCTGTTACCCAGGCAGACCCCCCCTAAAGCAAATAAAAATAAAATAAAAATTCCACTTCCTGCCCGGGCTCCTCCCGATCTCCCAGCGACGCAGGGAAGGAAAGCAGCCGCCGTCACTTCCCCTGCGCTGCTGATTTGTGTCCCCGCGGCACAGACCCCGGCATACAGGGGAGGGGGGAGGAGGGGCGATCCCTCCTGCCCCCTCCCCCACAGTGAGACCCCGGGGGTGAGCGACCCGCCCCCGCTTTACCCGCCGTAAGGGGGGCCCTGCGGGGCCAAAAGTAGCGCACCACGCTACTCTTGCGCCGCGGTAATTTAAAGGACCCCCCGCCCCCGAGGCGGCGGGAGGAATGCCAAATACCCCGGGGGGGCGGGGGGGGGCCCCAAAATGCGGGGCCCCCCCGCCAAAAACGGGAATTTTGGGAGTATGTTATATATCCAGCTTTGCATAATACATTTAATGTCTAAAGGTTTAGTAAGGACTGACCGCAATCGTTTTGGTATGTGGGAAACCACGTGATCACCCAGTCAAGGGGGATAGTGGAGACCCGCGAACAGCCCCTCGTGCAGAACCCGGACTTGGGGGACTTGTAGCGTGACAGGTCACAGCCGGGTATACCGTAATGGATAACAGGGCCCGAGGTAACAGCTTGCTACGCACAGGGGGTCAACAGAAGGGGTAAAAAGACCCGGGCGCGGGCAGGAAAAACAGATAATAGCAGACTGATAACGCAGGGTTAACAGCAGCAGCACGTAATAGGGTTAAGCCATTAAGGATACAACAACAACTGCCTTGGATAAGGCAGGGAAGTTCCTTAAGTAGCCAGGTCACAGGTCAGGGGCAGGAAAATTTGGGGGATGTCCCTCTTAATTTTCGAACATGCAGCATTTTGCCCAAGGGGGCACTCGTATAGCACACAGGGCACCAGGACCAAGGAAAACAGGAGGCGTAACTGCTGGGAATGCCAGCTGGGCACGCAGGGGGGGTAGGAGCTGGGACAGGGAAACCCCGGGCATGCCCGCGGTCCACAGAGACAGAGGCACGGGCATGCCTGCAGTCCAGAACACCATGGAAAGCATGCGATGTAAGCTTGCTCCAGAAGAATAACTTAATATGGTTTTATTTTGAGAAACATAGGACATCATTTATGAATTTCATATATTTAGAAGAGATACTTACATTCTTAGAATGTCACTATGATTCACAGTTTTTACCAAGAAGCGGGCAGGGACCTTTATTGGCTACGTGTATGCTGCTTATAATGTTCTTTAATGACAAGCAATTCACATTGCCATTCTAGAATTTGTTTTCAGTTGCTAGGCAAGTCTTCTTCATGTTGATGTTTTCCCATATTTACAACAGCTTTTTTTCAATATTGCAGCATAATGGATTGTTACAGACACAGTGTATTTTCATGCCTGTTTTAACCTAACTATGCATTGAGCATACAAATGTGTCAAAGCTAGGTTTTTCTATGTAACAGAGCTGAGTTTGCCATTTGGCACAACCTGTACTGATATTGCAGTATGCCAAATGTGCTGTTTCATACATGGAATGATTGAGTTATCTAATATCTGAATTACCGGGTGCTCACTTATTTTACTCAGCTACATATAGGCACATATAGGGTATGTTCGCGCAGGGCACGCTTTGTGGATTTTTGTGGTGGGTTTCTTGTGTAGTTGTGGATTTACTTTGATTCTTCTATGTTGACTTCATTGGGAGAAGGTAAAATCTGCAAGAATTGTTTATCTGCAAATTCTATTGCAGGTTATGTCTTCTCCCATTGAAATCTCATATAGAACATTCTGTTCAGTTCTGTGCACCAGTTCATAGGAAGGATGCCCTGGAGTTAGTACAAAGATGAGCAACTAAACTGATAAGAGACATAATGCATCTTTGTTATAAGGAAAGGTGAAAAGAGTTAAACTTATTTAGTCTTCAGAAGAGACATCTATTAATTTCTGTACACACATGGTCCCTACAAAAAAAAAAAATAAGGCGAGAGGCAGTTTATTGTAAAACTCCCAAAATGGACACTCCGTCCATTTAGAGAAAGAAAGGTTACATTTTCAGAAGCGACAAGCCTTCTTTCCCATGTGAACTGTGAATCAGTGGAATAGCCTGCCTAAAGAGATGGGAACAGAAGGAACAGGCTTAGATAACCCACTGACTGCTAAAAAATAATAATCCATTCCTGAAAGGAGGGCAATTTTTGCTCTTCATTTTTTTCCTACATGCATTCCAAGAGCTATAAACATTTTATTTTTCCATCTGCATAGACATATAAGGGCTTATTTTTTGCAGGACAAGCTGTACTTTTCAATGGTACTGTTGACCATACCATAGAATGTATTTGGAAACCTAAAAAAAATTGTAAGTGGGATGAAATGAAAAAAAAACTAATGTGCACCATTTTTCTGGGGGGTTAGTTTTTATGGTATTTATTATTTGGTATAAATCATGTGTTATCCGATTTTCCCATGTTGGTTCGATTCAGTTTAATATCAAATATGTAGAGTTTATTTAAAAAAAAACATTATTTCTTAAATGTATGCTGCAGCCCCACCTTCTGAAAACCAATAACTTTTTTATCTCTCCACCTATGGACCTGAGTCAAGGCTCGTTTTTATTGCTGGCCACAGTCTAGTTTTTCTTGGAATTAAGTCAGGATATAAGAAATTTTTTTATCACTTTTTATTCCAATTTTTGGAAGGATGGAAATTACCAAAAAACACAATTTTGGTGTTTATTTTTTTTTTCTTCTGTGGTTTTCAGCGTATGGGATAAATCATTTTATATTTCATTACATCCGATGTTTATGGGCACGACAATACCAATTATGTGTAGCTTTTTCTTTATTTTTTTATTTGTAAAATGGCAAAAGGGGATAATTTGAACTGTTAATATTTTTTGTACTTTTTAAAACTTTGTTTCTTATTTGTTTAATGCTGTCCTCCTGGGGTTTTTGATCACTAAAGGGGCACAATCGCTTGTACACCCTTCTACAATGCATAATAATACAAAAGGTTACCAAAATATCGGATCTATGACTTCTGCCCCAGGCTGGAAGTAATAGAACTCAACTTGCGGCTATGAAAGTGTTCTTTGGTTTCCCAGCTGCCATGGTAACTGGTTACCATCCTTTCAATCTCAATGCGAGGAAGGGTTTTAGGTTGATCAAAAGGAGGTATGGCACCAGCAATCACCATGGCATCTAAATGGTTAAACAGCAGAGATTGGAGCCGGCTCTGATCCCTGCTATTAGTGTTGGGTGTCAGCTGGGATAACCAGCCTGCACCCGCTGCTTATGTAGTGGGCTCAATGTGTGACTAATTTTTTGCATGATTATGTATCAAAATGTCACATGTCAGTAAAGGGTTAATATATATGCCTTATGGGTTTCATATGCTGGATCTCTAGGGTAAACAAAGTTTAAAAACTACCTATATTTCTACCTCCTCACAACTGGTTGAACCTGACGTACAAATGTCTTCTTTCAACCACACTAAATATGTAAGTTAATGTAGAAAAATCTGCAGTAAACTCCACAATAAATCCGCAACAAAATCTGCCCCATGTGAACGTTTGATAAATGTGCACTATGTAAGCCAGGCCTTAAAGGGTTTTCATCACCACAATGATTAGCTTTTAACATGTAGGATAAGGTAATTGAGGGCTATTACCGAATACAGACATAGACATTCATTACTAGCAGCGCATATTTGCCGCTAGTAATTGACATGTCACTTATCTCCCCCAGCGGTGTATTGTCCGCCCGGGGAGAGGAGGTGTAATGCATAGTTCTCTATGTGAACTGTGGATTACCGTAATGACTGGGGCAGATTTAGCCCGTATTTGAGCGCAGTACGGTGCGAAATACAGACCGAAATGCGCCCCAATCATAGGGGTGTGAACATAGCTTTACAGTGGTTATACTCTCATTCTGTAGAAATTTGTACACAGTCGAGTCACAGTTTTTATGACCACTTTCTACTTTTCACACTAACAGCGCATAGTTCATGTGTTGTTGGGTAAGTAGGGTGTACAATAGACTGTCTGCACATATCTTCATTGTTCCTATTGATTTTTCAGAGTGCTAGAAAGGGATGATTATTTTCTTTCAGGTCAAGCATGGCAGTTTTTCTGAAACTGCGGTTTGTGAACTGTTCACTGTGCTGAAAGTATATTGTGAGTGGTCAAAAGGCAAATAAACCATGGAGAAATTGATGTGAGAGGTTTATATCGGCTACAAAGTGCTTGATGGCCGACTGGCATGCTACAATGGAGCAGCTCACCGCCAAAATGAACTAGCAGGCTAACAGATGTTTATCTAAAACAATAGTTCAATGAACCTTACTGTAGACGGATATCTCTTCTAACAATGTTGCAGTGGCAGTATTGGTATTGGATCTCCATGGATTTGAAATTTCTTCCATAAGTCACATTTTTGCTTCATCGAACATATGGACATTGGCTTGTCAAGCAAAAGATATCAGAGAACAAACAACCAGCAACCATGGTCATCTTCATGACCAAGACTTCCAAATACCACCCTGGTTCCTTAAAGGAGTGGTCTCACTACAGGCTTTCAGCCTACTTCAAAAATCCTATGCTGCCAGACACACTGAATTCAGGGGCGTGCTTCTTGTCTGCCTCTTCTTCTCCCCCTTCCCACCTCCCCTCAGCACACAGACAGCTCTCCTCCTCCAACTGCAGTAACTTCTGTACAGCAGGGTGAAGGCAAGGGGGTTTGCTGCCAGAGTTAACCCTGTGTGTGCCTGTCTAGTTGCTGCCACTGCTGGATCAGTGCCTTCTCCCGACCCCCCG
>JAODAL010071013.1:0-15695 GCA_025379985.1 Phyllomedusa bahiana
CCCGGCCCACTGCCCGCCCCTTCATGCGGGGCGCAGCTGAAAGTGGCGAACACTGCGCCTAACACTGGATCCCCGCGTCCGATTCGGGCTGGGAGGCGCAGTATACGCCAGAAAACGGGCGAAAAGTCCGTTCATACATGTCGCCCTAAAAGCCAAAAATAAGGGCAATTATTGATGTGTTAGATATCTGAACCATTTAATCATGCTCATATTGTTTTTTTCAGGATGTGTTGGACCTGACAACGTACCACGAGAAGTAAGTAAATAAATATCCATGCTCTACAAAAGTTATAAATGGACAAATAGATGTCCCACTTCAACATTTCTTGTCTTATATTTAGACAGTGTAAACGTAGACAAAAAATGAGCCAGATTATCATAGAGGTTTAGAATATAGCAGCGCTATATAAAGGACTAAAAAATAAATAAAGAAATGCGCATGTTTAGACACTATTGTGTAACTTTACTCTGCTTATTCAGTGGCTTAGTTGGTGGCAATAATTACACCAATATTTTGGTGCACAGCGTTGCATGGTAAGTCATGCCTTTGCACAAAGCAATGCCCCTTTATGTACAATCACGTCCCTTTATTGGACATGTTCCAAAAGTGTTCAAAAAACTGTCTGAAACATAGTAAATGTGATGTAAAGCATGTGTGCCAGTAAATGGCTATAGAATTTTGGCGAAATTGCCATAGTAAATGTTCCCCGTTGCATAGGGGTTGGGAAGAAATCTTTTTGTTTTGTGAGGTAACTAGAAACCTTTATATTCTCTGCAACATCTGTGTCATAAAAATGGTTCTTACTATTTATTACTTTAATACGCTCACTTCACATGTTCTACTATACGATACAGTGAAGTGCCCTCATACATTGGAATAATTTATAAAACATCTTTGTAAGTATAAAAATTAAGCTCTGTGGCCTCAGAGAAGATTTTTCTAGATAACAAAGCTCCTGTAGGACTTAGGGTGACATATATGCATCCTGGCGCTGATAGACCAGTTCTAAATCACATCAAGGTAGTAAAGACTGCGCCAGAATGTATGACCCTGTTCTCCCGCAGGTCATACATACAGGTGCAGTCTAGTGCCAATAGGACAACTCAGGCTCAGGCAGACCCCGTATAACCTGGTCTGGCTGTTCTAACTGTTCACGCCAAAGTTTTGGCATCAAAGAATCATAAATGTGTCTACTTCTACGAATGTGGTGCGACAAGCCCAAAGAACGCCCTAAAATCTTGGCGCGCTAGAAAACGTCCCGAGGCACTTATCGTGCCAAAGTTTGGAGTATGCCTGTTCATACATCTATAGAACTGGTCTACTACAGCTTTTTGACGCCAGAATTCTGGCACAGCCCGTTCATACATGTCGCTCTTAGGGCTCTATGTATGAAAACTGTCTAGGTCTAAGACCGTCTTTGTTGCCCATAGCAACCAATCAGAGTTCCCCTTTCAATTTTTCAGAACACTATATTAAATGAAAGGGGCGCTCTGATTGGTTGCTATGGGCAACAAAAGCAATTTTACACCTACAATTTTTATACATGAGACCTTTAATGTTTAGGTAACTCTGTATGTAAAATTTAGATTTTGATAACTATGGATTAATGTTGTGTCCTTACAGTTTGGAGAAGTGTTTGAGTTTGACTGCCAGGACTGTGTTTGCCGGGAGGGTGGGAGTGGATCACTCTGTCAAAAACATGAATGTAAAGCAATCAAGCATGTGAGTGTGAGCTGACGGTTTATGACGAATCAAGAATCAAGCTCCCCACCGATAGCTGCTGTAACGAGACTGTGTGCAGTGAGTATGGTTATTTTCTTCAGTTACACTATAAATGTACTCAGAGTGTTTCCATGTGAACTATAACATAAATGATAAATAGAGACTAATTATAAATGTGCTCTCCTATTCTAGTGACACTTAAATTATGCTCACACTTTCCAAAAAACAGTAGGCACTCTTTCAAACTAAGAAACTATCAAAAGGGGGACCATAGGAATTTTGCAAAAAGCATTTCTGCTAGTGGATACTTGGAAAACATTTTTTGAGTTCATTAGTTCACAGTTTTGAACAAAACTGCTTAAGCCACCGCGAACTTCAATGGGACTTCAAATGCAAGTGGGGCCTTCACTATTTGTTACTCTCTTTTGGGGTTGTCTCTAGACCTTCCATACTTCAGGGAGTGAAGGCACCAAGCTTCCAAGTACACTGCATTGATTAAAAAGCTGTGAAGGTGGGTGGGAGGCATAATACAAAATGGAGGCAGCCACTCACTTTACATAAAGCTAGAAAACCAATTGTGTGGGTTTTTTTTTTTTTTTTTTTTTTTTTTTTTTTAGCACATCAAAAAACCTTTTTTGAAAAAAATTTTGCATAGGCTGCAACACTGGCGTGGCAAGCATACATACATACACATTCCAAAAAAACGAGCACACAGTGTGCACCTGATGCTCGTTTTTTCTATGCTCGTCGGGGAGCATTCCAGGACGGACACTGCTGTCTGTGTATACCTGCGGTATGTGATCTTCCTGTTTCCCACTGACCCTGGGAGTTACTTTTATGTACCATAATTACATTTATGTTTAGAAATCTGAAAAATAATTATTTTGCGGCCATATATCTAAATTAGCACATGAAAGCAAAATTTCACCAGGGAAGTCTTTTCCCACAAAGCCAAATCCCCTTCTGATGCCGAGTTGGTTAGCTCTCTACAAGCCAGCCTCAGTGAATGGGAACTTGCCAGCATGTGCTGCTCTTCCCATTCTGTCTATTGAGAGCTCTGATATAGCCAAACACCAACTCGCTCAGCTATATTCCATAAACTGCCATAGAAATGATTGGGCCAGGAATGTGACTATGTTGGCTGCTGAACCAAATTTTACTTAAATCACAAATTGTCTCTTACTTTAACTGTAAATTTGTGTTGGAGTTTGAATTGGGGTTATGGTTAGGGTTTGAGTTGTTAGATGAGTGGGAATTATTTTGCTATGTGTGAGTTGGGGGTTAAGGTTATAGATTTACAGTTGGTGTTAGATTAGGCTATGTTCACATCGGCCTTTAAAATGGGACGTATTTCAGTCCTGTAATTCGCAGCGGAGTGTGCAAATTACAGGTGAAGAACGCCCATTCATTACGGTAATCCTCAGTTCTCATAGAGACTAATGGATTAAGTTCCTCTCTCCTGCTCGGTGAATCCGCCGGGCGGGGAGTATGTGTCATGTGAATTACTAGCGGCGTATATGGCCGCTGGTAAAGAAAGGACTATGGGGCCGCGAGGGTGCCGGCCCACCTCCCCGCACCCGCCCACGAGCTCCCGGCCAAACAGCGGAATTGTGGGCCCAGTAATTAGTCCCGCAATTATAGCTGTGTGAACCTAGCTTAGTGTTTGGGATGTCCCAAATCCCAGGCTCGGATTGGCCCACAGGGGAAATAGTGGAAAACTCTCGGTGGGCCCCTTAGGCATGGTAAAGTGGAGCTGTTTATTAACTGGCTATTTTCATCCTTGAAAGAGGCAGAAAGAGAAAAGCAGAGACATTTTATTATGGCAAGTGTACCAGGAATTCTGATACAATTTGAGCCAAAATATTTCCATACATGCTTTCACCAAATTTATTATTCATTTTAGGGTGTGTAGTCAACTACACGTAAATCAATAAAAGGGGCATGAACTACGCTACAGAGGTGTGGGTTAGCAGGGAAAAGGGGCCTGGACTTGGTGTGTGTGCAATAAAAAAAATGCGGCCCAAAATTTTAGACCATGCTTTTGTATCGGATGCAGAGATGGTATATGTTCGCTAAAAAGGGAAACATAATCCATAGTGCAGTTTGCCTATAGAAGTCCTATGGCTGTAACAGCTCCGCCATGGTATTCATGGCAGGGCCACAATTGAGGCATATAACAAATGGGTGAAAAATGAGATGTGATGGGGGCCTAATGTGAACTTCAGGTACTTGTAACTGGCAATACATTTTTCTAAAACAATTTTATGCTAATTAAAAATAATTTTGTATTGTTTTTTTCTCCTCTTGCCAGTTCGGAAGAATTGTCTGTGTGCAAGGAAACGCAGAATATTTGGTTAAGGATTTTACATATGGTTATAGATTGTCAGAATAGGAAATAGTGTGTGCTTTTAGTCGCATTGGGTTACTGGGGTTCTCCAGTATGGAAAAACCTATTTTTGTCTACCCTGTTGTGAAGAATAGGTTGATTACTTGAGTTAATAGAGGGGAGGCAGTCTCCAGCAACAGGGAAGCTCAACTTCTTGGCCAGGAGGAGAGCAGTACAAATAAGTTTCAAAAGTTTATCTCACCTGTTGGTGCGCTCTATGGAAAATGGAAACACTTATGTAGAATTTTCCCAAGATTACAAGTGAAGATTGCTGGGGACAATTTTGTGATTAGTTTGTTGTTAAGAGACCTTTCTTACATGAATTTTCTAAAAAAAGGGGGGGCAGAGAACCCCTGTAAGTCTGATTATTGATGTCAGCTCATTGCATAAGTAAAGCTTATTTTTTATCATTAGTGTATTCAAAGATTTTTAATAATTCCTTATTTGGGTAGTCTTTATTAATTTCATAGATAGGCTTAAAGACCTGCACCTAGAGGCAAATTACTTTGAATGAGGTACCATGTAATTCATCATTTTTCATTGTTGGTGGCATACTGGGGAATTATAAACTTGCTTCCTAGGTTCCCATGCAGATGACAGGTAAATTGTTGGGGGCAAAGTAGGGAAACATCCAGAATTCTCTAACCATATGGGAGTATCTAAGCAAGACATTTCTCAATGAAATAATTAATTGGTTAAATAGGTGCCAATCAGATGCCACTATTGCACTTACTAGAAGTCATCAGCTAACTGACCTTTGAGCTCATTGAGGACAATATGCAATTCAAAAAACTCCTATAAAAACATTGCCCATGGCCTCTACTAGTAACAAATCACCAAACCAACCTTATGAGCTTCTTATTGGGATAAAATGATTGTATATTGGATGTTTGAACAATTTTATAGAATTTCAGTCCAGAAAAATACAGCAGCATTTAGCAGTTACTAAAACCCACTATAAACATTAAATTCTAAGGCACAGACGTAAATTAAAAATGCATTATGCTAATCTTTTAAATAAATAAATGTAGGTTTTAGCGCTAAAGTTATCAAATTGTGTATGCCCAATTACCAGGGGTAAGGTAACCTCATAAGGTGCCCAAATAGAAAGATTCCAGCTTCATTCGGATTTCGTGCAGTTTTAAAAACTCCAATACTTTATTGGAGTTTCCATATAAAAACTTTAGGGACATGTCTAAGCAGCAGAAGCAACACGCTGGGAAACTCAATAAAGTTTTGGGTTTTAAACTGAACAAATCTGGATTGAAGCGGAATCTTTCTATTTTGGGCATTTTTATGGTGGTCGCTTCCTACCTCTCTGTGCTGGATCCAGTTCGTCTTGAACTCTCAGTGAGCTGAATTTGCAAATCTTTGTTGTTCTCTTATGGTGGGGGGTTTCCCTAAACTCTAATGCCTCTCTCAAAGCCTCCATGAATTCAGGGCTCTATTCACACTGATGAATTCAGGGCTCCATTCACACTGATCATAATGACTTCAGGTTGGAGTGCACAGCCAATATGGAGACAGCCATTGCCTCATTTTCTAACAATGAAATAACAAACTAAATTTAAACATCTATTCGCACTCACGCAGCACTTCTATTCTCAACTGCCATAGACAATGGTGTAATGTAAAGTCTCAGGGAGTATATCCTTTGATTGGGCATGTATCCTCCTAATTCAGGTTTAGACTTCTACAATCTTAAGCAGTTGGTCTGGACTGGGGGGCCTGGGGCCACCAGTATGTCTGATTCTTGGGGGACGGACCAGTGGTGTTGAATCTTAGGGCCATCAATGAGGACTGATGCTTTGGGCCCTTCCTACAGTACTGTACAAGACTGTATATATCAGCACTGACTCTTTGCACTTTACCTCTTCTTGTCTGACACTATTCTCTACCGTTCTCCCTAACCTTGGTCCACCATGCACGGGGGTTTTATCCACTCCCTGATGGGCCAGGGTAAAACTCTAATCCAAAAGCATATTTTAAATCTTTTATGTGAGGTTTAAGTTCGAGATCTATACTTTAGTTCTGTTAGTAAAATCAGAGTCTGGTCATGGGCATGAAGACATCCACAATGTACACAGAGACGGAGTGGGGAAAATGAATCAATAATGTACACCTGACTATGTTCTTGAATATAAAGCAGCCAATTTGTCCAGCCTGTATGGATATATGGCCTTTACATTGTAATGGCTGAACATTATATATTGGTGTTTCCTAACTGGAGAAGGAATTATGTTCAGTGCTTTCAGTTATTGCACAATGTTTTCCACTTTCTATCTGAACTTGAACTTTGTGGTTTGAGCCTGGGAGCACCAGTATTCTCGACAAATGCCAGAGCTGTGTGATTGCACAAAATGGGACAGCAGACTGACAGGACCGCAGATAACATGCACACTTGTGCCCATGAATGTACAGTGTGCAGCGGTAAGTGCAAAACTATGTAATATGCTAGAAAGAATACAAGCATAATAAATTGCTTCTTACCAATATTGTCTCCTTCTTTTGTAATCACAGGGGCTTGGAGCTGAAAACGAGGGCATTAAAAGACTGTTGTGGAGTATATAGTGAACAGACCCAATGTGTTCTCTAAACCAGGGCGATACTACAAACTCATGCGGGGTAGGTTCATGCAATCACTATTTTCATTGGCTGGCCTAGAAATATTTAAAGGCAAACACTTTTTTTATAATTCCATATGCATCCAAAATGAAATGAAGTAACAGACAAAATTAATTTAAAAGCACAGTAATTGAAATGGTGTTCCAAAAGTAAAAAATCCCCTGCACAGGTCCCTCCCCGCTAATGCGAACCGTCCTTGCATGAGAATGAAATGAGGTGGAGACCCTTGCGGACCCCGTTCCTATCCATTGCACTTATATGGGGAGTTCCAAGTTATAGCCTAAGTGCACTCAGCTTGGGCTATATTCAGGAACTCCCCATAAATAGTGAATGAGGAGTGGGCTGCCAGTGCTGCCACTTCCTTATTCTCATGCACAAGTCAGCTTACCATACTAGTGGGTGAGAGGCGTCCTGTTTGCAGAGAAATGTTACTTGTATGGTGATCACCCCTCTTAAAATATATGACTGGGAGTGGGAAACAAAATTAAATCGTTTTCACACAAAAAAGGACCCTCCTCTCCCCTCCCGCCTTCCAAGAGCCATAATTTTCCATTACATGGGGTGTGTGTTGGATATATTTTTTTTACGCCTAGTGCCTTTAAATACGTTTTTAGTATTGGAAAAACATATTCAAATATGCTAGTGGGAACTACCCTTATTGTGATTAGATAGAAAATGCCAGTCAGCTATGAGGTGTGTAGGGTTGTGGGCGGTGGAATTAGGGATTGATTTTCAGAAAATTTTGTCAAAATCAGGTTTAGGGTTAGCTATCAAACACACGTTTTTTAATGCTTTCTATTTTTGCAAGAAATGCACAGCATAAAAGATGTGCTTTTTCTGCAAAAATAATCCCACCAAAAATGCACCAAAACGCACTAAAACTGCACTGTGTTAAAAGCACGTTTAGGGCCAACTCAGAATTCATCTCTGATACCTGTTTCAAACTTAACCCCTTAAGACCCGGCGTTTTTTTTTTTTGTGGTTGAGACGTTTTCGTTTTTCCCTCCTCGCCTTCTGGAAAGCCATAACTTTTTATTTTTCCACCTACATAGACACATGAGGGCTTTTATTTAGCTGGGACAAGATGTTACTTTCTAAAGTTCTATTCACTATACTATAGAACCTTATACTGGGGTAGGAAAACCGCCAAAAAATTCAAGTGGGACAAACTTGTGAAAAAAATATTGTATTTTCGCATGTTTGCGGGGGTTTTGCTTTTACGGCGTTCAATCTTCGGTTAAATATATGTGTTTTCGTATTCTTCAGGGTTGGTAGCATCCGGCAATACCAAACTGTTGGGTTTCCGTTATGTTTTGGTTACCGTTAAAAAATTCCAAACATTTTCTATTTTTGAAATTTGCGTCCACGGCGCCATTTGGGCGACCAATTATTACTTTTTGTAATAACACCTAAAGGACTTCAGTGAGGGGGCATTTTTTTTGCTGGCTTTGAAAGTGTACTTTTTATCGCTAGCAGTTTGGAATGCATGCGACTTTTTGATCATTTTTATTCCAATTTTTTTGGAGTTTGAACGTTAAATGACCCTCAAAAAAGCGGCAATTTTGGACGTTTGGAACATTTTTTTTCTGCTAGGATGTTCAGGTTCGGGATAAATGAGTAATATTCTTTTTATAGATCGGACTTTTTCAGCGCAGGCGATACCAAATATGGTTACTTTTTTTTATTATTTTTATTGATTTTATTTGTAAATTGGGGAAAGGGGGGTGATTTGAACTTAATTTACTTTTTTTTTTTGTACTTTAAAACTTTTTTTATTTTATTTTTTACTGTAAAATTGATGGACACTGTGGTACTCTGACACTAGAAGTTGGGCGCGTTTTTGTTAATACAACCTAAGGGCATTGCATAGGCAAATGAATTTAGGGTTTGTACAAAGATGGCGGGTTCCAACACTTCCTGTCTGCGGACGGAGTGGGGCAAACCGTCCAGGGTAATGTAGGAGCCTTCTCAAGGCTCCCAACCACAAATGCCCTCGTGATCGGATCGGTCGTCAACATAGCTGCGCTTATGCCGATCGCCGCACGATCGGTGCGTGGCACGATCGGCGAGGAAGAAATTCTAAGACGCCGCTGGCCATCTTTGCCGCGGCGCCTGATGGGTTAAACAGTGCCGGTAGGGGCGGAGCCACCCGCCGACGCTGTTACTGCCGGGTGTTAGCGGCGATTTGCCGCGAACACCCCGCGGTCTGTGCGGGGGGGGCGCGGAGCGATCCCCTGCAATGCCCTTAGGCGGCCCTGGGATCGTACTCATACGCCAAGGTGTTAAGGGGAGTTAAAGGGTTTTCTCGCTACAAAGATCATGTTCGATTATGGGGGGACAGTAAAAATAACCATTTTGTAATTGGTTTGCTATAACTCAGTCATTGTGTTTAGCAGATATGAGCTTTTCTGTAATCTGTGTTCTATTTCTGCTGTTGCTGGTCAGCACGCCCCTGGTACGTTTGTCCCTTTGGCTGTGTTTTTTGATTAGAGGCCGTTCACAACCTAATCTCGGCTGTCTAATGGTATTTTGTAGGATACATGAAAACGGTACTAGATGTATACACAGCTGATGCATAGAGGAACAAGTAAGGAGCAACATATTGACTTATTATGGACTAAGGGGACATATATGAAAAACTGTCTGTCTAGACTTTTCCTTGTTGTCCACAGAACAAATCAAAGATCTTTTTCATTTTTTCAGGGTCACTATATGATATGAAAGGTGAGCTCTTGATCGGTCGCTATGGGCAACAACTCGAAGTTTAGACCAAGAAGTTTTCATAAATGTGGGCCTAAAGTTCACTCTTTTTCCGAACATACTTACCTTCTGGGCCAGACACAAGAGCCTAGTATAACACATTTATGTGTCTGACCACTGAAAGCGTATATGTCTAGAAAAATAGAGATAAAGAAAACATAATCCAAATATAAGACTAACATTTACTTATTGATATCCCTGGCTTTTGCCTTATGTAGTATATGTCGTACAGGTACCTTTTTGATGGATAACCAGGACAGAGACAAAAAAAGGTGTGAACTGCCGCTGAGATGTTAGCATAATCTTAGGGTACGTATATGTACCAATGGTTGAGACTCTTTTTTGATATTAACAAGAGGGCAGGATCAATATTTGTTGGAAAAACCCGATACCAATATCCAAATAATAGGTGGACAAGAAAGTCATTTTCATGATAAAAGGTTTCGTAAGGTTGACACCTATATTCCAGTTTCTTGATGGTAATGACTAATATTATGAATTAAAGATACAAATCAGATTGCAAAACATTCAGAAAAAAAAAATGGGCATCATGCCCTCTTTTTGCCTTATCTGTCCGACATGACTGACAAAGAACTGTTTTTACCGAAATTTCAGGGGGTATAACAGAAGGTAAGGGCCCAAAACAAATAATTAAATTGTAAATTTTTATTAGTTTTTAACAAACATAAAGCCAACACAGGCTATTAACAGTAATACCACGATGCTTTAAACGATGATTTGAATGAAATAACATTTGCAGTGTATCTACAAACGCATATAAAATTCAAATATTACACAATATGCTTGTCGTTATACGATTACGAAAGGCTTGAGAGCTGTCTTGTGAAGCATCCAAAATAAATGTATAGTGACAGCCTTTAAGACAAATAAGATCAATTACCATGCATAGACAACTAACAAGACAGGGGGAAGACACGATCAGGACACATAAGGACAGAGAGTTTACCAAGTTATACCCGCAATTCCAACCGGATATCTGTAGGCATATTCTACAAATCTTGAAGATAACACTGTAGCTTATCCCACAGTTCTTCATATGGTGGTCTAAAAGGGGGTCCTGTGGTCGTTGTGTTGAGACCAGGCAGTGAGGTTTTCCATACGCTAACTTCATGTAAGCGAGTAGACATACATTTCATGGCCTGGTCGGGGATTGAGTTTGTCCAAAATTTTGACAATTCAATAACATTTGGTGGCTGTCACTATCTATATAGAAAAAGTCTACCCTTCTTATTGTCCATATAGGGCATGTGGGATATATTAGAAGGGAAAGTGCGTCCGCTGTGAGAGGGACCTAAACTGAGTAGATGTCTAGCACCAAAGACTGGACCTGTCTCCAAAGTGGCCTTATTAAAATCTGCCAGTCCCAAAATTATATTGCTCTGTAGAGTCGCTCACGGATCCCAAAACCTCTCCAGCAACAGTCCGGAATTTCAGGTTTAAGCTATGCAGAAGGGCTGGGGTATGAATACCAGTACATTAAGATCTTGTACTGATTCTCTTTAGTCTGAGTCAAAAAAGACGATCGGGCGGGCCTGTTTCCAAAATCAGCTGCAGGTTCCTCTGGAGATGGGGGACCCCAGGTACTCCTCCCACTTAACCATATATGATGGATCAAAGGCGAGTCCTGCGAGGGGTGATTAGGAGCTTGTAAATTGCGGATATCAAACTCTTAGTCGAACAACCTGCTCTACAGATTTTTTCAAACATGGTGGGGGGAGATACTGTAGTGGATTTCAAGATAGAGAGCATAAAGTGTCTGATCTGGAGGTAGGAATAGGCTGCCGAGAGTGGCAAATCATGTGCAGAACGCAAAACATCAAAAGATTTCAGAGACAGTGTTCGATGATCCACCATTGTGACGGTACAGTGGATCCGCTGGACCACCGCAAGCGGTGGTAGATAAGCCACGCCAGGGAACGGAGTCTAAGTAGCCCCCGGTTTTCACCAGAGCCCAGCCGCAAAGCGGGATGGACTTGCTGCGGCGTGAGGCTACCAGGTCGTTACCCTGACGTGACTTGCTTGCGGTGGGGGGCCCGGGGTACTGCGGGTACAGGAACGTGATCCAAAGGCGTAGTCAGGAAAAAGGCAGAAGGTCAGGGCAGGCGGCAAACTTCGTGGTCAGAGACGGACAGACGGTCAGGGCAGGCGCAAAACAGGCAAGGGCAGGGAAACGTAGCGGAACGGACTGGTATACACGGATAAGCAATACGGACACAAAAGGGCACTCCAAAAATCTCACAAAGCACACCAACAATCTGGCAACAGGTGCCGGGGCGGATACATTATATAGGACCAGCGCCCGGGAATAAGCCAATTACCGGGACACTGGCCCTTTAAATTAAACCAGCCGTCCCCGCGCGCGCGCTAGGGGGCGCGATGCGCACGACAGCCGGGACAGACAGGAGCGCCGTTCACCGGAGGGGGCCAGGTAAGCGAGCCGGCGTGGGGGCGGGGATGGCCGCGGGTGACCGCAATGCCCGCGCCGCGGCCCTGGCAGGCAGGGTAACGGCCGCAGGGGCAGCGGTGCCCGCGGCCGCCATGACAGTACCCCCCCCCTTAGGTCTCCCCCTCTTTTTTTTGAACCTAGTCAGGAGATCTGGAGACAGATTGCCTCCGGGCTCCCCAAAAACCCCTAGGCCCGAACCCCTCCATCGATAGAAGAACCGCCCCCCCTCCTGTCTTCTGTGCCAGCCCCCCTTTGACCTAAAAGATGTCATCCATTCGGCCACAGGAAAGGCGAGACGATCTACGGGGAAGCCACAATCTATTCGCTTACAAAGGGGGGTCGAGTGAAAACACCCTTTAAAACACCCGGAGGGCCATTTCGAGATTCGTCAGCCTTTTGGGCTCTGTAACCCCCGGTGTTTTCCCAAAACTTTTGAATGAGATTTTCCCGGGTTTTTATACGTTTTTGTTTTGTCTACTGGATGACATTCTCATCTATTCTCCAGACCTGGAGACCCCCGTCACCACCCCCAGGTGCCTTTTGAAGCACCCACCCCCCTTTTTTTGGGGGTTTTTTTCTTCCGATAAAGGGTTACAGAGGGGACCCCACCAACTTCACTCCTGAAGGGCCTCGCCGGGGGCCTTGGGGCTTTCAGTGTTTTGTGGGCTTTGCCAACTATTATAGGCAATTTATTCCTCATTCTCATCTCTGGTGGCACCCTTGGTTCCCCCTCCCCAAAAAGGGTGCCGCCCCAAATCCGGCCTCCCGGGGCTCAAGAGGCTTTCAAACGTTGAAACCGATTCGCTTCCGCTCCTTTTCTCTCTCGTCCGACCCCACCCCCCCTTATCTTAGAAGTCATGCCTCCCAGTTGGTGCCGGCCCCGTGTTCTTCAGAAACCTCCCCCGGGAAAGTTCGAACTTGTGGGTTTTTCCCAAACCCACCCCATGAGGCAACTACACCTTTGGGGACCAAAACCCTTGCTTAAAATTGGCCCTAAAAAAAGGCGTCCCCTGCTGGGGGGGTTTCCAACCCCATCGAAATTTTAAGGATCACAAAACCTTCTCTACGCAATCTGCCCCGTTTGAATCCGCGAAAAACCCAGGGGTCGCTTTTCTTCGTTTTTTTTTAATTTTTTCCCCTACACTTCCGACCGCTAAAAAAACGTCGGGGCAACCTTCCCCAGATCCCTTTTATACGGGGGGCTTGGAGCCCCCCCACAGACATTATTCCCCGGGAAGGGGTTTCTGGCTCCCCTTCCTGGAACCTTCTAGGTCCCTGGGGGAAGACCACGTCCTCCTGCTTCGGCCAATCCTTAAATGGGGACATTTTCCAACGGGGGCCCCCCCATCCTGGGTTCAAAAAAGTCCGCACAACTCATCTCCAGATACTACGGGTCCCCCCACTCTCGGCAAGACGTTGGGGACTTTTTCTCTCCCTGTCCCTCTTGTGCTCGTAACAAGGTCCCCGTCTCGACCCGCGGTCTATTTCTGCCTCTCCCGGGCCTAGAACCTGGACCCATATTGCTATGGACTTTGTCACGACCTCCGCCTCATCCAAACACGGTCATTTGGGGGGTGGTTGACAGTTTTCCAAGATGGTCATTTTGTCCCCTTGCCCTTTACCCCGTCACCCCAGCTAGCCAGCTCTTCTTCCCCCATATCTTTGGGTTCCAGGGGCTCCCCTCCACACACCTCTGATAGGGGACCAGTTTTTCTAAGTTCGGGGGCTCTGTGTACTGGGGGTTTTTAGGGGCCCACGGGACTTTTCGTCTTCGTACCACCCTCAACCAACGGGCAGGGGGTAGAGGTAACCAAATCTTAGGCGCTTATCTGCGACATTTTTTGTCTGCCCGGGAAAATAAATTGGGCTGACCTTCTCCCCGGCGGAATTCCCCCTACAATTCCCTAACCGAGTCTGCAAAAACCCCCCCTTTTTTATTTTTTTGGTTAATCCCCGCCCACCCTCCCCCCACCCTTTTTGTTCACTTTCCCGCCGTGGGTCCCCAAATACGGGGAATCAAGTCACCTGGCAGTCACCGTGGCCCGCTTCAGGCTTCCTCTTACAAGGTTCAGGGGCCGATAGGTACCCGGAGACCTCCTCCGTATTTGCCCGGGGAGAGGGGTGGGTATCGGCCAAAAAATCCTTTAAGGTACCAGCTACAAGTTGGGCCCTAAATATTTGGGCCCCTTTTTTGGACTTGTCACTTAACCCGGTTCCTACAACCCCTTGCTCCACCTGCTGTCCCCAACGCCTTCCATTCTCGCTCCTCAAGCCCCTGGTGGAAACCTTCCACCGTACCCACATAAATCTCCCTGGATCCGCCAGGTACCTCTCCCAACTCCGGGGGCGTTACGACGCCGTCGCCCAGCAGATCAGCCATGACCACTCGCACCATGACAACCCTTTCGGCCCCCTACCCCCCGCCGCGGCCCGCTGCCTCCCCCTGCCCATTTCTCCCAGCCCCGCTCCTCCTGCTTGGCACCAGGGCCTTCTTTGCATCTGCCGTCCCCGCTCGCTAGAAGACCCAAGAAGTGCAGAGGTTTTTTATCATCAGTGTTCTAACACATCGAGATCGGGGCATCAAATTTTTCCCCTGAGGGGCTAAAGTCCCTTTTTTATTACCCCTAAATGGCAAGCTCTGGCCCGGGGCCCCTCCCCTTTTGGGGCCAAGGGGACCCGCTAACCAACTTTTAAGCCTTTCCCCAGGGTTCCGGGGTTCTTTTAGGACCCGGGCGCACCCCTCACCCGCACACTGCTCCGCCCGACAGGGCGACTCCCCCTGTGGGGGCACTACTCTGTGCAGTTCCGCACTCTAGCCTCGGAACTAGCCTGGAAAAACGAGGCTCTGGGGGCTACTTTCGCAAGGCCTTTTGGGACGTATTAAGGGGCAGCCGCAGGTGCCTGCCTCCTCCTTGGCAAACCCGATTCGGTTGGGCCCCCCGGGTGATATCCGTTTGCCCAAGACAACAGGACCCCGTCTCCAACGCGAGGGCCACCCGACCACGCCGGCTACCTCCTTTAGCTCCTGTCTTCCAACCCCTCCACTTCCTCCCCAACGGTTTTTTTGAGGGCGAACCTATGCAGGGGGAAAGGCAAAATCTGACCCAAGGAAAAGCTCGCACACGTCTCAGGGAGTTGTTCTCTACTGTACGGGACGGTGGATCCTGGACCACCCCCCAACGGGTGGGAGTTAACCCCCCAGGGAACGGAGTTTTAATAGCCCCCCGGTTTTCACCAGAGCCCGGCCAAAACGGGGACTTGCGCGGGTGAGGACCAGTCGTTACCCTGACGGCTTGCTTCGGTGGGGGCCGGGTAATGCGTGGTACAGGATCGTTTCCAAAGGGTAGTCAGGGGAAAGGCAAAGGGTCAGCAGGGGGCAGAGGTTCGGGGCAAAAGGGGGCAGGGTCAGGGGGGGGGGGGGCAAAAAAGGGAAGGTCAGAAAACGTAGCGGGCGGGGCGGTACCGGAAACATACGGCACAAGGACACTCCAAACCTCACAAAACCAAACCAAAAAACTGGCAACGGGGCCCGGGGGGGGATACATTTTTTTAGGGCCACCCCCCGCAATAAGCCAATTACCGGGGGCACTGGCCCTTTAAATTTTAAACCCCCTCGCGCGCGCGCTAGGGGGGCGCTGCCCGCCCGGCCGGGGCAGACAGGGGGCCCTTTACCGGGCGGGGCCAGTAACGAGCCGGCGGGGGGCGGGGATGGGCCCGGGGGGACCCAATGCCCG
>JAODAL010071014.1:0-15695 GCA_025379985.1 Phyllomedusa bahiana
CGGGAAATAGTAAATTTGGTGTGTGATTTTTTTTTTCTGTGGCTTTTAAAAGCCTAAGTGTTGTGCCAAAATTTTTGCAGGTACCCCATTTGCCCCCCGTTGTGGTTTTTAATTTCCCAAATTCTCCAGCCCTTTTTGGGTGTAAGAAGGGAAGGGGGTTTTTGCTCTCCCATAATTTTAAGGGTTTTCATCCCCAAAATAATCGCCTGTCAAATCAAAAAACCTTAAATCAATGGTGGCCGACTATGACTACGCCCGTTTGTCGAAGCCAAGAAATTTTCCGCTCAACACAACGGCGGGAAAAAAAATTTTTCCCTTTTATGGATGGGGCCCAAAAGAAAGACTCGTTTTTTCAATTGCCCTGTCTTTTTGGGTTCCCTGGGGCTCCCAGAAAAACCTTTCAAAGGTTTTTTCACAAAATGCTCAAACCCCCCCAACGTCAGTATGCTTTTGCTTTACCCTTGAGATCCTATTTTTAAAATGGGGCCCGGAACACCCCTATTTGGGTAAAGTAGAACGGGTGCTTAAAAAGCTCTCATTTGCCTTTTTTTTCGAGGTTTTGCCCAAACCCTGGATAGCCTCAATTTTTTTTTCCCCCTGGGGTTTTTATTACATTTGGGCCCCCTTAATATTTTCCCCAGGTAATCCCACTTCCTCTGGGCCCAAAGGAAATTTGTGGGTTCGTTTTTTAAAATTTCACAGCAAAACCCAAATTTTTAAAAGTTATACCAGGTTGGCCACAAACCTTATCAAAAAAGCAAAATAGAGCTTGGGGGGTTTTAAATTGGGTTTTAATTATGAACTTTTCCAGCTTTAAGCAAGACCCCTTATAAGAAACTAACCGGGCAAGTAAGATGGCCCCATGCCCTTGGGGGAACCCCAGGGGTGGAAAGGGAAATTTCCATTAATTAAAAACTGGGTAGTGCAGGTGCCCCGTTTTGACCCCCCCAATTTAAAAAAGGATTTCCCCACAAAACCAAAATTTGGATTTTTTTTGACGGGGAAAAGGATAAATTTTTTCCCCCAAGAAGTAAACATATCCTTATATTTTTGGGCAAGAAGCCCCATTACAGTGAGAAGAGACTCCCCCCTCAAAAAATTTACCTTTTTAAACTTTAATGAGGGGGAAAGTGTTTGGGCCATAAAAAGGTTTTTAAAAACCCCAGGGGGTTTTTAAAATACCTTTCATTTTGGGTTTTGGATTACTCCCCAAACTCCCACTTACATGGATGCTCAACCCAAAAGAAAAGAATACGAGAGTCAAAAGGTAGTTCCTGCCTGTGCAAATTGTTAAGCTTACTGTAGAATACAGCAGAAAAGTTTCCAACAGGTTTGAACAGATCAATCTTGGACTCAGGTGACTGGGGCCCCAATAAAGGGGAGTTTATTTTGGGGGCCCCCAGGGTTGCCTCCCACTTTCCCGGGGGCCCCTTCTTACTCTCACTTCAACTTAACGGACTGATTTTTTGTGACATCACCCACACAAAAACCTGAAATCAAGATGGGGTTTCTGGGGTTTTCTGAGTTTCCCTCATTTTAAATTAAAAAAAGGGAAACCTAAAATTTTCCAAAGTTATATGCCTTCCCCCCCCTTTCCCCCCAAAGAAAAAAATTTAAAATAAAAAGTAAAAAATTAAAATCCCAACTTTTGGGGGTATGGTGGTTTCGCTGGACCACCCGCTTTGGGGGTAAGCCAGTCAAGGAAGGGAGTCTAAGTACCCCCCGGTTTTTCACAAAAAGCCCCCGAAAAGGGGGGGAAATGGCTTGCTGCGGCGTGAGGCTACCAGGTCGTTACCCCTGACGGACTGCTAGCGTTTGGGGGCCCCGGGGTAGTGGGTGGAAAAAAAACGTAATCCGAAGGCGTATTCGGGGGAACAGGCCCAAAAGGGTCGGGGCAGGTGGCAGAGGTTCGGGGTCAGAGCGGCCCGGGGCGGTCGGGGGCGGGGGGCAAACGGGAAAGGGTTGGGAAAACGTAAGAAAAGGGGACGGTACAGGGGCCCGATCAGAACAGACTCTAAATTTACTCTGAAAACAAAAATGGACGCCCCAAACCAAAAACCGAACTGGCGGGGGTGTTTTGGGGGCTTGTCCCTTTAAAATAGGACCCAGCGCCCAGCAAAAACCCAATTTAAATGGGGTTTGGCCCTTTAAATTCCGGGACCACCCGTTCGCGCGCGCGCCCCCCCACCTGGGAAACAGGGGCCCACCCCCCCCCCCCCCCGGCCGGAAACAACAGGGGAAAAGGCTTCCCCCGGAGCGTGGGGGTTTAAGTCCCCCGGGGCCGCCCCGGGGGCAGCGGGAGAGGGGCGGGCAGCCGTGGCAACCCGCCCCCCCGAGAGCCCGGGCAGCAGGGGGGATGGGCGGGGCACCCCCGCGGCCCCCCCGCCCCGGACCCCCTGCAGGCAGAGGGGAGCCCCCGGGGCCCCCAGGGTGGGGGGGGGGGGCCCCCCCCCATGACAGTACCCCCCCCCCCCTTAGGTCCCCCCCCTCTTTTTTGGAAACCTACAAGAGGTCGGGGGAAAAAGGTTTTGGCCCCAGGTTCCCATAACGTCCTGGGCCCCAAAACCCCCTTTCCTTCGGAAAGGAAAAAGAACCGTTCCCCCCACGGGTTTTCCCCGCCAGGCCCCCTTTGGGACCTCAAAGATGTTACAGAATCGGCCCAAGGAAAGGGGGGGGGGGACAGATCTAGGAGAAGGATTCAGCCCCCCACAGGCTTGAGGACCCGGAGACAGGGAAAGGGGTTGGGGAAAACCAAGTGGGAGGCAAGCGGAGCTTTTTGGGGACACCGGTTTTTAATTTGCCGAAGTACCCCCAAAGGGGGCCCCAAATTACTTAGGCCCCCAGCTTGTAGCGGGGCACTTTAAAGGAATGTACTTGGCAGAAAACCCAAAAAACCCTTTTCCCCCCCGGCTTAAATAGGGCCCGCCGGTCTCCCGGTACCTGTTGGCCGGGGGTTTTTATAGGGAGGGGAGGCCCGAGAAGGGCCTAAAGTGTTGACCTGCCGGGGTGCATTTTGATGCCCGTCCCTTGGGGCATCCCCCGGCGGGAACGTCAAAACGAAGTGGGCAGAGGGTATGGGGGCGGGGATGTACCCCAAAGGACAAAAAAAAGGGAGAGGTCCTGTGGATTCAGAGCCCCAAGGGGGTTGTTATAAAAAATTCCGCCCGGGGAGGAGGTCCGCCCAGTTACCCGGCGGGGGGAAACAAAATTTCCCCGGGTTGGGTCCCCACCACTTTGGTTGCCCCTTTCTCTCCCTCCCCGTTGGGTTTTAGGGGGGATAGGCCGACGGGGAAGTCCAGCTAAACCCGAATTTTGAGTACACAGAGGCCCCCCAAATTTGGGGACACAAACGGGACCCCCCTATAAAAAAACGATTTTGAAAACGGGCCCATGTAAAAACAAACCCTGCGGAAAAAAAGTGGGGGGCCCAAATAAAGGGGCGGGGGAAAACCCGGGCGGGGGACAAAAATGTGCCATTTTTAGAGAACCTATCGGCCCACCCCCCAAAATTTACTGTATTTACCCGATGGGGCCAGGAGGTCGGAAATTTGAAGCCCCATGGCAAATTATGGGCCCAAAAGGATTTTGGGGGCACGGGGAGAGGTGTATAACCCGGGGGGTTTCGGGGGGAGGGACTTTTTTTAACGAGCACAGGAGGTGAAGGCCGGGACATAACCCTCAACTTCATGAGCCGGGTAGGCCACCAGTAAAATGAGAGATTAACCGCAGGATTAAAGCACCCCAGGAGGGGCCAGCAGTCCCGGGAAGAGTTTTCCCCACTTTAGAATAGGGGGGCCGCATGGCCGGGCGGGACATAAGTTTTTCCCCGGAGGTGGGTTTTTAAAAGCTCCACGGGGGCTAGCCGTGGGAACCCTTTTCTGGGGGAAATTTAAAATGTGCAAAGGTGCTTTCTGTGCCCCCCAGTTTTCAGAGGTTCAGAAAGGGCATGGGCCCTGACGTTCTTCTCCGGGCCCGGAAAGGGGAAGGAAGAAGTAAAAAGCGGGCGAAAAAAGAGGGAACCCACCTGGCTTGCGGGGGTTTTAAGACGTTGAGCAAAATTGAAGATAGAGGGGGTTTTTTGTGATCTGTAAAGTTTTTCAAAGGGGTGGGGGACCCCCCCCCCCAACAAGTGCCCCCTTTCTTCTGGGCCCAAATTTAATGGCCAATATTCACGATCCCAAATGAAAAATTTTCCTCGGTTGCGTAAAGGTTCTTAAAGAAGAATCCGCAAGTACGCATTTTTTCCGGGAGGAAAGTTTTTTTCCCAAGAGGACAGCTCCGGCACCTACGGGAAGAGGGGGCCCCCCTCTAAAACCCAAAGGGAAAACGAAAGTGGGTCCGGGGGGAAAATAGCACAGGGGCCGAAGCAAATGGGGATTTTAAAATCCCTAAAAGGGGGCTTCTTAGCTTGGGGAAAGGCCAGGATTTGGGGTTGGCTTTTTTTCCCTTGGGTCAGTGCCCCCAAACGGGGCCACGGGGTTTGGAGAAGTGCGGGGTTTGAACTGTCTGTAGTATTTTGCAAACCCTAGAAAACTTTGGATACCCCGAAGACCCCTGGGAGGCCAGGGTAAACTGCAGACATTTAAAAAAGGGCCAAATTGGAGTCCTTAAACCGAGACAATGTACCCCGGGAAAGGGGAAACGAAGTGCCCCTCAAATAGGAAATTTCTCAAAATTTTTGGCAAAAACAATTTGAGGGTCTGGGAGGGGTTTGAGAAACCAAAACGGCCCGTGAGGGCCCTTTAAAACCTTCGGGTTGGAGAGAAGATCAGGATGTCATCCAAGAAACGATGACACAGACATAGGGAGGAAGGGGAAGATTCGTTGCCCCAAGTTCTGGAAAAGGGCCCGGGAGCGTTGAAAAGGGCCCAAAGGGCAAGACCAGATATTCAAATTTGGCCCAAATCACGGGTTTTAAAAGGGGTTTTTTTCCCAATTCGTCCCCCTTTCCCCCGAATACAATCAGTTTGTAAGCCCACAAAAGGTTTCCAATTTAGAAAAAATTTTTTTGCCCAAACTAGGGGGTAAAATAGCCCCTTGAAATCAAAGGCGGGGGGATAGGATTCTTTAGGGTTTATCTTATTTAGACCATGATAATCGATACAGGGCCAAGGGTTTCCCAAATCTTTCTTTTCGAAAAGAAGAACCCCGGCTCCCCCGCAGGTGGGGGATGTTTTGCTTTAAAAAGCCCTTGCGGAGATTCTCTTGAATAAACTCCCAAACGCCCTTTTTCTCCGGGACCGAAAGAGGGGGAAACTCTGCCCCGGGGAGGGTAGTAAACCCGGTTTTCAGATCGGTTTTGGGGGGTCGAAGGGCCGGGGCGGGGGCCCGAGTTTCGGCTTGTCTTTCGAGGGAAAACATCGGCAAAAGTCCTGGTAAGGGGAAAGGAAACCTGGCAGAGACTTCAAGGTTTTGCAGAAGCAGACCCTAGAGCAGGGGGGGAGTGCCCCCGGCATCGTGAGTGGGGCTCCCCGGGGCCCCAAAAAGAAGGATCTCGCCTGTGTTTTTCCCGTCTAGGAAACGGGGGCATGTCTTGCAAACCCGGGAAAGGCCCCGAAGGATCTCAAAAAGGAACGAGGCAGAAAGAGGAAATTTTCTCCCCCTTTTCCCGGGGTTAAACGCGCCAATCTGCCCGGGGGAGGGGCGCAGTGCGAACCGAATGGGAACCTTGAGGCAAATTTGCCCCTGAAAAGAGGAGGGCAAAATGGTTTTTTGCAAAGGGGGCACTGGAAGCCGGGGGTTAGACACCAGTTCATGGTAATAAAATTAAAGCGGGCCCCGAGTCCAAGGGGGCGGGGGCCTGAAAGGGACTGTCCAGGCGAAGTTTCCCCAACGACCAGAATTGGGCCCGGCGGGGAAGGGCCCCACTGGGCACCTAGGGATTCCCCCGCGAGCCCCCAGGTGAAGAGGGTTTCCCCCCCACCCGGACACCCCCAAAGGGAAATGGCCCGGGGTTTGGTCAGAAGGGTCGGGTTTGGGGACGGAAGGGTCTTGGTTTTTTCCTTCCGGGCCAAAGGGGAATCCGGGTGGCCAGCCGAATCCAAATTTTCCCTCCCGAGAAAGGGTGGGGAGAACCACCGGGCTCAAACTTTTTAAAGCGTCCCCCAAGGCCTTGCCAAAAAAGTCGCCCCCCCAAGAGCCCTCGTTGGTTTTCCCTTGGTTCTGAAGCTAGCAAAGGAACGGGACAGAGTAAAAATCCCCCGTAAAAATCACCCTGAAAAGGGCGAAGCAAAACAGTAGCCCCCGGCAGGTTGGCCAGGTTCCTCAAAGACAGTGGGAATCCCGGAGGAAGGGCCTTTTCAATTAGCCGTGAGCGGAACTCCTCAATCCCCCTAGCGGGGTGGGCCCCGGCCAGAGCTTCGCCCCGTTAGGAGGCTAATTAAAGAAGGCCAAATTTTTGCCCGTCAGTTGGGGAAATTTATGTCCAAGCATTTTCCCAAAGTGGGGTTGGGGGCATTTTAGTGAGGAAGCCCTGCACTTCTTCGGGTCGTCCCAAACCCTTTGGAGAGGGGAGCGGGAGATGCAGAGAAAAAGGGCCCCGGTTTAAAAATTTCAAGGGGGGAACAGGGGGCTGGCGAGACGGTAGAGTCCCGATGGCGGTTTAAACCCACTGCAAGATTCGCATCCCTGGCCACGAGGGGGTCAGACAAAGCTGACTCTGCTGGGCGGGCGCCGTCGCAAAAGTCCCGGAGTTGGCAGAGGTACCCCCGGGGAATCCATGGCCAGTTTTTTTTCTGTAAACGGGTAAAGGTGGATTGCTGGAACCCCCCCGTAGCATTGGTGTAAGCCCCATCAAGGAACGGAGTCTAATAGCCCCCCGGTTTTTTACCAGAGCCCCCCCGCAAAGCGGGATGGACTTTTCTTTTTTTTCGGCGGGGGGCTACCAGGTCGTTTTCCCCAAGGGCTGTGGAGGCCGGGGTAGTGCGTGGTACAGAATTGTAACCCCCGGCGTAGTCCCGGGGCAGGGAGAAAGGGCAGGGAGGGGGCAAAAGGTTTTGTGGTCAGAGACAGGCAAAAACGTCAGGGCGGCGGCAAAAAGGCAAGGAAAAAAACGTAAAACCCAAAAAGGGAATGGTACAAAAGGGCCCATCAAAAACAGACCCTCATTTTCCCCTCAAAACTTAAAAAAGGAAAGGGACAAACCCAACCCAAAATGGGAAGGTGTGGGGGGGGCTTTTACCCTTTAAAAAGGGCCCGGCCCAGCAATAACCAAAATTTCTGGGGGGCTGGGGCCCTTTTAAATTTCCCGACCCCGCCGTCGCGGCCCCGGGCCCAAAGGGGCCGGGCCCCGCGCCCCGGCCCGGCCGGAAAAAGGGCAAGGGGGGAGCATTCCCCCGGAGCGTGGCTGGGAAGTTTCCCGGGGGCCCCGGCAAACAGGGAGATGGGGCGGGCAGCCGGGCCCCGGCCCAAAAGCCCGGGCCGCAGGGAGATGGGTTTGGGGGGAGCCCCCGGGCCAACCCCCAGCAGGTCCCCCGCAGGCGAGGGGAAACCCCCGGGGGGGCCCGCAGGCCCCCCGGCCCCCCTGACCGCCACTAAATAAAGGTTAATACCATTACCAAATAATATCCTACACAACACCAGAATCCCAATGCCAATATTACCAATAATTCCACTAAGACCAAATACTGCCACACCATGACCACATAGTGACTGAATAATGCCACTACACCCTGACCACATATCACTAACACACAGTGACTGTATAATACCACCACACCATGACCACATATCACCACCATATACTGACTGAATAATACCACCACATATCATCACCACATATCACAACCACATAGGGCCACATGTATGAAAACTGTCTAGGTCTAAGACTTTCTTTCTTAGCAACCAATCAGAGCTCGCCTTTTCTTTTTTTCAGAGCACTACATGAAATGAAAGTGGAGCTCTGATTAGTTGCTATAGGAAACCCAAAGAAATTTCTTAGACCAAGACAGTTTTCATTAGATGTCCTTTCCCATAGTTACTAAATAATACCACTACAACATAACCAGATCTCACAAACACATAGTGACTGAATAATACCACCACATAGTGGCTGAATAATACCGCAACATCATGACCACATATCACCACCATATGCTAACTGAATAATACCACCACATATCATCACCACACATCCGCATTAGTGACTAAAAAAATACCACTACATCATGCCCCATATCTCACAAACACATAGGGGACTGAATAATACAGCAACATTATGGCCACATTTTCACCACTGCATAGTGGCTAAAATAATAACACCAAAATCATATAGTCCAGCGGGGAAACCTAAAAAATACAAAAACACTGATCAGCTATCTAAAGTGTTTAGGGAAGCAAGAATACTGAATATGGCCCTATAGATAGGTAGACCCCCCCCCCCCCCGCCTTTTGATAGATAGCCTTCCTAAATTAGTTAGCGGAACCCATGCTATTAGAGAGGTAGCCCCACCTCCCACTTATTAGCTAGGTAAATAGGCCACCCTATATAGGGCTAACAGTACTTAAATCCCCAGCTAAGCAAGGCCACAGGTTCATACATAGAAAAGGCCCTGTAGGTATTCAAGTCCCAGGTTAGTTAGGTACAGTAGATAGACAGGTAAGACCCCAGACAGGCAAGGCCACAGGTACGTAGCTTGGTAAGTATTTATACAGGTAGGTGCTTCAGGTAGGTGGGTAGGCAGACAAGTCCCCAGTTAGGTAGGCAGTGTCCCAGGTAGGCAAATAAGCAAGGCCCTAGGTAGATAGGTAAATGGGCAAGGCTCCGGGAGGTAGGCCCCAAGCAGGTTGGTGTGTAGTCCCATGGTATGTAGGTTGGTAGGCCAGGAAGGTAAGTAGGTAGGCCAGCAGGTTTGGTATGTAAAGGGCCCTAGGTAGGTAGTTTGGTCCTAGGTTTGGGATGGGAGGATTTCAGGTAGGTAAATTGGCCCTAGGTAGGTAGGTAGGCAGTAGTTAGTTCCCAGGCAGGTAAGCAGGCAATAGATAGAGCCCAGGCAGGTAGATAGGCCCCAGTGTGTGAATGGTTTATACGGGATGTGTCTAGTTTGTGGGTAGAGTATGCAGATGTGTAAGTTGTGTATGCAAGATGTGTCCAGTGTGTGAGTGTTATATGTCTAGTGTGTTAGTGGCATGTTTGCCGGGTGTTTAATGGCCATGGGATTGCACTATGAATTAAGGTGGTATTACCCTCCCAGACATTTCTTGAAAATGGGAGTTTCCTTACCTCATATCCTCCTTGTGCCTCAGAGAACCATGAGGTGGCAGCTTATGTAATGCTGTATCTGTTCAGTTTGATTGGTGTTCCAAATACCGTCAAGCATACAGTAACTGTTCTTGTATTGCGGGGTGCCTGCATTAAGGAAAGGTTAGGCAAAAGCAAGTCAAAACTGAAGACAGCAAAGCAGTACAAAGTCTACAGGCAAAAATGGTGGTCAAAAGGACAGGAAAAGAGATCAATAAATCAGGTAACACAAGGGAATATAAACCACCAGCTAAAGTCAAAAGGAGACTTTCATAAGCAAACTCCCAGAGGCAAATTGGTCTTCTTAAAGGATGTCAGAGTCCCGATCCCGGGCGTGACATCTAAACTGCACAGGACTTACACTAGCATGGAAGGAAGAGGAGTGGTGAATGGAAATGCCAATCACCACTCAACTAAAATCTGCAGCCGGGCACTAGGGCTAGCAGAAGTAACAAATGGGTATGGTGGAGAACCTGTCAATCACCAAACAAGAGACACAGGACTCAAATAGTGTTCAGACGAGCACCAGGAAAAACACAATTCGGCACCAAATCATGAACCTGAAACGAGACTAGGTTAATAACTTCCGTAATACAAGTATGGACCAGTGAAACAGGGTAAACACGTTGGAGCCAATTGTCCATAAAATTTAAGGCATTATATTAACCCCTTACCGACCTATGACGTATGAGTACGTCATAGCGCTGGTAAGCGGCTTTGAAACTACACAGCTGCGGGGTGTTAGTGCTAACTACAGCACACAATCGGCGGCCCAAGTTGTTTAACCACTTAGAAGCTGCAGCAAAGATGGCTGTGGCGTCTAAATGAATGAAAAACGTGAAGGCTTCCATCGCTGCCATGTTTTGAATTTCCCCACTTCCGGCCCCTGGCAGGAAGTGGGGAAACCGCCATCTTGGTACACCTATGCAATGCATTAGGCTGTATTAATGATCGCGCACTCTAGTGTTGAAGCCCCCTAGGGGGACTCAAAGTTAAAGCAAAAAGAAAAAAAAGTTTTAAAAAGTGTAAAAAAAATAAAAAAGTATTAGAAGTTCAAATCACCCCCCGTTCGCCATTTTACAAAATTTTATAAAAAAATAATATAGTAAAAAGTTATACATATTTGGTATCGCCGCATCCGAAAAAATCCGATCTATAAAAATAATGCTTGTATACAAAATTAGATTAAATTCAGCGGTAGCGTGAAATTTTTTTTATTTATTTCTTTTCTTAATCCAGTGTTGCAGAGGTACAAGAAAATATAAAACCAACGCTTTTCGGGCTCTGCATTCTGAGCCCTTGTTCACGGTCACATACATGCTGTGCTAACACAGCCTTCTTAAATAGTAAAAACAAAGTGGGAGGATCGAAGTTGCACTTATTACATCACTTCCTCCTTTTTAAAACATAGTATCCTTTCACAATGCCCATTTCCTTACACGGACAGAATAGAATCTCATATGCCGTTACAAGTATACAACGATCATTACATTCTATTACATTGATATTAATATATGTACAATAAATCGTTTCTATAATTTAAACCGGTTGGCGCTCTAGATTAGAGTTCACATATCCAAAATGCCTCGCGCAGGTGCACTACATGCTCCCAATCTCCTCCGTGTCTCGGTCTTTGCACTCTTTCTATGCCGTAGCATGTGAAGCTATCTGTAGACCCTGTATGTCTTTCAGCAAAATGTCTTGCTGCTCCCGAGTGAGTACTACTATCTTTTTTAATGTCTGCCAAATGTTCCAATATCCTGACTCTCAATTTTCTTATGGTACTGCCCACATATATTTTATCGCAAGCTGTGAAATGTATTATGTAAACTACATGATCCGAGTCACAGTTTATAAAGGTATTAATCCTATACTGCTTATTTCGATCGATCATGCCTATAAATTTGTCTACTTTTTGTGCATATTTACATGTTTTACATGTATTTTTTCCACAGGTAAAAAAAGCCTTAAGGGCATGTTCCCTCGGCAGTGGACAAATACCGGCCGGTTTACCGGCCGGTATTTATCCGGTTTTGCGGCCGTCCCCACGGCCGCGGGGGGGCGGCTTTTCTCCGCGCTGAGCGGAGAACAGCCTTCCCCCCTCTCATTGAGTTGTTCATATTCCGTCCGGAAACCAGACGGAAGAATGAACATGTTCAATGTTTTGCCGCCACCGGCAAAACCGCCGGGCGGAAAACCCGTGCAGTGGGGACTGCTGCACGGGTTTTCCATAGAGCACAATTGTGCTAATTTTCGGCCGGTTTTTCAGGCGGTCTGAAAAACCGCAAACCGGCTGAAAAACCGCCGAAAACCCGTGCCGTGGGGACATGCCCTAAATGTTAGCCAAGTATCACTTATTTGTTTACTAGAAAGATCGCTAGAAGATACATTGTCACCTCTTGTTTTACTTCTTTTTGCAACCATTTCAACTCCATCTATTATCTCAGCCAATATTGGATCATGTCTCAAGATATTAATGTTTCTATAAAATATGTATACAAGCATTATTGCGGTCTCACTGCTGAGAGACTTGGATCGTGTGCGGTGTGGAGTGAAAATCACTAGACGAGAGAAGTTGGTGCGGATAAATCTTTCAATGGATATGAACACTGCTACTGAAGTGAGTATATGGTAAGCTACACTCTCTTTTCCTTGTTGATATATATTGTATGTTTGCAAAGCCGGCAACACTTGAGAAAATCACCGCACAAGCAGAGCTTCCAAAACACCAGAAGGAAATGGTGAGCACCTAAAAAGCTATCTCGTTCATATTGATATAACAAGTTGCAAATGGTACATAGTTTTCCTTACACTTGCCTGAGATTTGTCTCTATAAAAAGTTTTATATAATAATAAATTATGGATAGAGAAGCCAAGCTTGCACAGGAAAAAAATTCAGCAAGCAATCAAGATGAAATTAACCTGCTATTTGTGAGTCTGGAGAAGGCACAAGTGCATGAGACTAAGTTAGGGTGCTTTTACACAGTGCGTTTTTCAATGCGTTTTTGGTGCAGGAAGGCACAGCAATTAATGTTGTACATTGCTGCACAAAAAACGCATTGAAAAAACACATCAAAAATGCACCAAAAACGCACCGTGTGAAAGCATCCTTATGGTGGGACCACAATTCCCTTAAGGTCTATCAGGAAAAAGGGATTATTCCTAGAGGCCTACGTTTAAAGAAAACACCATCTTTCATATACACTGATGAGGTCTTACTACAGTGGAATCAGATTTTGTCAAATTGTTCCATGGAGTTAATAAAATTGATTATTGACTATGAAACAAAAAAGCTTACTGAGATACAAACTGAAATAGAAAGTATAACCAGTGGATAGTAAAAGTATAAGGATGATGAGGAATGTAATATATTTAGAGATGGGCGAATTGATTCTAACGAAGTGGAATTCGTTTAGAATTTCAGGAAAACTTCGGTTCTGAACGAAGTCGAAGTTTGAGGTACTTCGCGTGAACATAGTGTGCTTTTGATTGATAAAATGGCTGTGAGCACATGGCGTCACATGGGGCAAAGCACTCTGGGAAGAAGAAGGGCATAGCCTGCATGACATGTGCAGAGATGAAGCCAATCAGAGACTGGCGGGATTCTGTGACGTCACTGCACTATATAAGTCCGGGCGCGACGCTGGGAGCTCATACCGCTCTCACTGTACTGATTAGGGAAGGTGCTGCTGCGGCTGCTTGTAATAGCTCTTACTGAAGAACTGATTTTTATACAGCGATTTTTGGGGGGTGTCTCATCTTGTCTCAGAGACTGCTTCTCTTAACGTTCTATTTCTGATTTTGTGGGGTATTGGATCTGAAGTCCAGTGTGCGTCCACTGCAGCTGCATATACATTTTAATGCTATCTGCTCACAGCACATTGAATATCCAAGGGGGATCTAAGCCTGTTCCTGTTGTATTCATTTAAAGAAACAGCGTTTTTACAATACAAATACCACTTCATTTTTGGCTGCTCAATTCTTTTGCGCAATTTACATCCAGGGGTTAATTAAGCGTTGTTCTGCTGCTGTGGTGACTAAAAGAAACCGTCTTTTTCACCACCAAAAAATAAATTTTTCCTGTAGCATAATTCACAATCGAAGGTTAATTACCATTTTTTCTCTTGTTGTGTAGCGTAAAAAACAAGCCATTGTAACACGCTACAAAGCTGGTAGTTTGTGGTTGCTCAATTGTTTGGCGCAATTTACATCCAGGGGTTATTAAGCGTAGTTTTGCTGCTGTGGTGACTAAAATAAACCGTCTTTCACCGCCAAAAAATAAATTTTTCCTGTAGCATAATTCACAAGCGAAGGTTAATAATTACATTTTTTTCTCTTGTTGTGTAGCGTAAAAAATACGCCATTGTAACACGCTACAAAGCAAGTAGCTTGTGGTTGCTCAATTGTTTGGCGCAATTTACATCCAGGTGTTAATTAAGCGTTGTTTTGCTGCTGTGGTGACTAAAATAAACCGTCTTTCACTGCCAAAAAATACATATTCCTGTAGCATAATTCAAAATCTAAGGTTAAGTGTTTGGCGCAATTTACATCCAGTGGTTAACTAAGTATTTTTCTGCAGTTGTATTCAGTAAAATAAACTTTCTTTTTCACCACCACAGAAGAAATTCTGTAGCATAATTAATATCCGAAGGTTAATTAAGTCTGTTTGTGCTTTTACATTCAGTAAAATACACAGAGTTTTTAAATGGCACATACAAGTCAATTTTTCCTGCCCATTTGTGGAGCGCAATTTATATCCAAGGGTTACCCAAGCTTGTTACTGGGTTCATTTGGAGTCAAATACAGGGTGTGTATTTATCATATACAGATAACTTCATCAAACAGTGACTGTACATTTTAGAACAAACAGTATGTCAGACAGAGAGGTGGCAGGCTCTTCACCTGCGAGTGGCAGCGGCACAAACATTCCAGGCCCAGGTCACAGCACAGCAAGGGGACGTCGCAGCAGGGGTCACTCGGTGAGGCCAGAACTGCCGCTGTCATCTAGCGGCCGTGTGCTGTTCAGCAACCCAATGGTTCTTGATTGGTTGACTAGGTCATCCACTTCCTCCCAGATGACATCTGACAACCCCAGCCAAGAGTCGGTGGGAACGTCAGACATAACCCTTAGTTGGCATGGCCGGGAGCGGGTCAGCGGCCCTCACCTGTCCTCAACCCGCCTCTGTCCCATCGGTTCCCTCAGCCAGAGATTACTATGTAGTCTGGGCTCAGCGCCACTATTATAGTGAGGATGAACAATTTTAGGAGGGCAGTCAGCCGCTACTTGGCAGCGAAGAAATGGGGCCAATATCCCCTGCTTCTTGCAGTAGGTGGCAAAGTATAGATGTGGAGAGTGGCATGGGAGGTCATGTTGTGAGGGGTCAGCCTCTGCATACCAAGACCGGTGATGAGGACAGCAGTGATGAGGAAACACAAATAGATGATGATGTAGCCGACGCACTTGGGAGCCGGGTGAGGCAAGGGCTTCATCATCGTCAGGAGAAGAGGGCATCAGCTTGCGCGTCAGGCAGAGGCGCAGCCAGCAAGTGGGTTGTGTGGCCGTGCGTCAGCTGGATAGCAGCAGTGTGAGGTCGGGAGCCAAGCGGCCACGGGGTATAATACACGCGTCTCAGGTCAAAGAAAGTAGCGGCACAGGGGATCAGCGAGGCAGCGGCGGCAGTAGTCACTCAGTGCGGAGCGTTGGCGGTAAAATCCAATACTCGGCGGTGTGGCAGTTCTTTGCTAAGACACAGGAGGAGCCGAATATGGGTATATGTAGAATCTGTTCGCAGAAAGTGAAGCGTGGCCAGGGAGCTAACATTGGAACCACGGCCCTGCGTCAACACATGCAGCGTCACCATCCGGTGGCATGGGAGAAACGTGGCTCAGATGTGGTGGTCCATCCTGCCGCCGCAGCAACAGCAGCGCCCAGTGGCACGCATGCCATTGCAGCCAGTCAAGGCTCCACCACCTCTGCAGAAGTGAGCTGTTTCTCTTTAACATCATCTCCCGGTCCAGATGGTCCAGATAATATATACACATATAATTACAAGCACATACTTGCCGATTTCCCATCTGTGTCACAGATTTCGTTGAAAAGGTGAAAAAAATATTGCGGCATGCCACACAATTTTTTCCATTTAAATGACAGCCACCATAACTGAAACCTGACAGATGCCATTACGGTCAAAGAGGTCGGTCAAGCACTGTGTCAGGCATCGGCCAAGTAATGGCTCTGGCACCGCCATTATTTCCAGCTTTCTGTTCCAATGATGAAACAGAAAAATGGAAATAACAGTGCAGGTGTGAATCAGGCCTTATACTCACTGGTACATACACTGACCTTCGGTTAGAGCATGTTCACATGGCTTATTTGGATGAGGTTTTGGACGAGGTTTTCGGAGCGTTTCCTCGACCAAAACCACATTACCTCTAAAACCTCTTCTGAAGCGGGTTG